>BSQZ01000040.1:660098-675098 GCA_033239005.1 Lamellibrachia satsuma
GAATATATATGATATGATACGTATATATATATATATATATATATATATATATATATATATATATATATATATATATATATATAAAACATATACAAAAAGAACATGCACACGCGCATACGTGCGCATCAGTGTATTTATCTATCCATGTTACATATGTTATATATGTGCAAACATATATTGCTACATACATCAATTAAACATGCATGCACACACAAACATTAATATTATTAAATATTATTTACAATAGACTGTTTCGGACGTGTATTTAACATTATCACCTTCGACGTCGTAGATGATGTCTGTATCGTCTGCTAGGCCTGGCCACTTGTACGTTTTCTTCATTGTCGTGTCAGAGTCGAAGGCATTTTCATACAGAATACCTATCAACCTATGTGGCAGGATGTAACCTTCAGTCCGATCGTATTCCAGATCTCCATTATTATCGACATACCACCTATATTCAGCTGGGGTATGGATGGCTGGATATGGAGGACGTTTGTTCTTCCGTGCGTTAATTTGGTAGTTGATCCTCAGAATGTGCATATTCAGTGACGATCAGCACAGTTGAAACACAGCTTTTGAGCTTTCTACTGTGTTGCCATAATTTGTTGTTGAGGAGATATAGTTACCCCACTGACAAATTAGATCTGACGACGCTGACGTTGTGCAGCATAGTGTGTCTTTAGTAACTCTGAAAAAAGTCGTAATTATAAGCCATTGTTTGAGAGGAAATACCGTCAAACCTTAAACAACATGTTGAGTGATTTCCATAACATAGTTCAGGCATGATGTCGCGGTAACATCAGTCCTGCAAAATCACCTGTTAACTTAAATCGCCGACAATGACAAACCTGTCATGGACCATGCAGAAACACTGCAGAAAATCGGAGAATTCGTCCATGAACATCGATTCGTTCAAACCATTGCGGGCAGAAGGAGGACTACTGTAGATGACACATCCGGAAGCAGGGTGATCTATGCTTCAGCTGAACACACACACTTTCACATGATTTGTATGTCTTTGTGGGAAGACGCTTCATTTCGAATGATTCAAGGTAGATGACACAAATGCCTCCCCCAGTTCTGTCACTACGAGGTTCATGGTCAAACTTAAAACTTCTTGGTGACAACGCATTGATTTCCATCTGATTAGCATCACACGGTCTCAGCCAAATTTCTGTCAGTGCCAGAATGTCAAGGCCATTGTCATCGCGTAGCTTGACAACGTGGTCCACTTTATACTTCACAGACCGAGTATATAACTTACACACATGCAGTAATTGCGGGTTTCTCGTGATGTTTTACACGTAGAGATTTGTCGATTTCCACTGCAATTATATTTTGATGCAGGTCTCAAATCTCACCATAAACGATGGCAACCCCTGCGAGTCCGACCATTGCTTATGTGTCTAAGCAGTGCTAAACCATTCACATCTGTCAGTCAAGACCCAGTCTTGGGGGCATGTTGAATAAACATGCTCCCGTAAAGTAGAAAACGGTCACTGTGCGAACTGACTTAAAATGGTACAACCCAGTGTTACGTGAGCAGATACAAATACGTAAATATGAGCGTCTGTGGAGACAGTTTGGACAGATGTTCAAGCTTTAGGGCACTGTCGTAAATAACTGCCTATGTCAAGCGAAACATCACTACTGCGCCAACAAAGTTGTTGAAGCTGCGTCAAATCAGAAGAAGCTGCATGACACAGTGCAACCCTTGATGCACACTCAGGTTGACCCGCCACTGCCAAAGCATGTCTCTCCAGAAGCACTGGCTGAAGTATTCCGGAACTACTTCCAAGACAAAACTGCTAACATTCCCTCTATCCTGGATCGCCGAGCGGAAACACAACATGCTGTGCAGACCACTACTGAGCAACAAGATGGAAGTCATCCATTTGACAGTCTGTCGCCGGCTTCTGAGGAAGAGGTCAGAAACATCATCATAGCATCTGCTCATCGATTATGTGCTCTCGATCCTCTAACATGGTTACTAAAGAACTGTGTAAACGCACCTGTCCCTGTCATTACCAGGATTGTGAACATCTCGTTACCCACAGGAGACTTGTCAGCCAACTTGAAAGCACCACTTGTGACTCCACTCATCAAAAGCCGCCACTGGATGTGGACTGTCTTACAAGTTACAGACCGGTATGAATTCTGAGTTTCCTGTCCAAAGTCATCGAGTAGGTGGTGTCCTCACGTGTGTCATGCTATATGACTGAGCACCACTTGTTTGAAGTGAACCCGTCACCATACAGAAAGGGCTATAATACAGAGACAACACTGCTGAGAATCGTATCTGCGGATAATCGTTGCGTCTCTTATGTGAGGCGTTTGACACGATTGATCACCAAGTGCTCGTATCACGTTTATCAAACAGGATCGGTCTTTCAGGGACAACGTCAAACTGGTTTACTCCGTACCTCACAAAGATTGGAGATCTTGAACGTGTCCATGCTAACATGTGGCGTCCATCAAGGGTCATTCTTGGGGCCGTCACTATTTACCATCTATACGGCCGGTGAACATAGGTGGAAAATCCGACAACATGGGCTAGGTTTCCACATGTGCGCTGACGACACGCGGCTGACGTGTGATGCCATATGTTGGCTTGAGATCGGAGATGCACAGGTGACACAAACTAGATGCATCAGAACCCTCGTCGTCATGTTCCATTCTGGACAATGCAGTAACAAGTCTGTGCCATTTGTAAATCTTCTGGTCGGCAAATCCGAAATGTTGGTATAATTATCAAGTTTCTCACGCTGCTCGCTGCTGGACAAATTATCTACTCGTGTATTACCTTCAGACGAGACGGTTGTAACTCACTGCTGTTTGGAATTAGCAAGTGTCAGCTGCACAGAGTGCAGTGCATGGAATATTTAACAAGGTTTAACAAGATTGCCATCCAAGGAAAAACACCTAGATGGCAAGTGGACAAGGAAGGCATTTGCGTTCCGAGAGTACATAAAAAAACGCTCGTCTCATCACCAGAACAAGGAAACACGAACACGTAACACCGGTCCTGAAATCCCTGCATTGGCAGCTTATCTGAAAAAGAATCGCATTCAATATTCTTTTAAACACCTTCAAGGCTATAAACGGACTTGCACCACCCTACATATCCGAAATTCTCAGTGACTACCAACACGCACACTCCCTACGATCAAATTAAGTGGGTTTGTTGAATGTGCTCACCACACGCTTCAAAACATTCGGAAATCTGCCTTATCTAAAGTCTCCCTCGGTTTGTTAGACAATATAACACCACTGGTTTTTTAAGACAGAACTGAACACATACCTTTTAAAGACTGCATACATAAGTTAATTGAGGACATCTATCGATATAAAACTGTGTTGTAAAGCGTTTTGAACAGAATTAAGAACTGAAACAGCACTATGATATACTTTATTATTATTATTATTATCATTGACTGTAATGCCATGGTTTAGAGTATTCAATTATGTTTCCTTTGAAGCCTCATTTGCTGTAGGTCAATATATTTGTGTAGACAAATTGGGCTACTATCATCCTTATTTTTAAGCTTTGCTAATGACACTGGTTGTATTAAACCTATTAAACCATCAACAGTTACACGAATGCCGCTATTTCCAGAAGGAAAAAAACTGAATTTTACATTTCTATATCATATACCCTTGTATGGCCCATGGTTTACGTTTGCAGAGCAATTATTCTAAAACAACACGAAACATTCAGCTTAATGCAGTATGAAGAGAACCCGTTTTTTTAATAAAACTTTGATGAACGTTTGTATATTAAGGTCACGAACATTGTGTTGCATTTTGTCAGTATATATATATATATATATATATATATATATATATATATATATATATATATATATATATATATATATATAACTATATATCTATATATCTAACCATATTTTGTTTTCGCCATCTTTAGTGGAGAAGATACGTGAGATAGTGGCAGAACTACCGGAGGAGACTTGCAAGTTTGTGCTGTTACTTGCTGCGTCTCCTACATACAGGGCGAACGAAGAGTGCATGAAAGGTAAATTGTGAGATTCACGAATCCCTGTGCTGAATATATAGCGCGAATTGAATCTAGCTACAATCGAGCTAGCGTATGTATGTTTGTATGTTTGTATGTGGTTATGTTAACGTTTTTCTCCTAGACGGCTTGCACCTCGGGCGCCAAACTTTCAGGCATTAATCTACGACCCCACGAATGAAACGTAACGCCTTTATTTTTTTCGAAATCAACCAACACAAGTATCCATGGGTCTAAATTCACGCGACCTTCAACAATTTGAACATGCACCGAGTATTGCATCACGTGCGTGATGCAATTGTTTCTGGTAATACGTTTGACGTTCCCATAAACCAGCGTTGCCTTAAACAATCTCGAGCGTGTTGATGGCATATTGGCCTGAGGCATTTGGTCAACATTGCTGTCATGAATGTCACTTATGAACTACAAAGTTATCCCGTCCTGGGAACGGGTATTTTGCTAGTCTAACTATAATCGAGCTAGCGTATGTTTGTATGTGGTTATGTTAACGTTTTCCTCCTAGACGGCTTGCACCTCGTTCGCCAAACTTTCAGGGATTAATCTACGACCCCACGAATGAAACGTAACGCCTTTATTTTTGGGAAACACTCCGTATACCAAGGGTTCTTAGTGGTTTTTATGCTAAATCAATTGTTCGCTACGTAAAACGTTAACTTCCAACTGTGACGAGAACGCTTATAGTTAGCAGTGAATCGCTAGATGGCGATACTATCATATTATTTGCCGTTGAAGTCGCCACTTTAATTGTATGCATACTTGCACGGCTTGACCAATGAGATTGCTCGGTGTGCTGGTAAGCATGTGCTCCGAACGAAGTCAAGTTATTTTGGTCAACGCGTTTGTCTAATAAGATATAACAAACCGCGATATGGTGTCTGTAAACAACTATAGCATCGACTGAGCGTAACGAGGATTATCGCAACGCAGTACATAGGCTGCAAAATGAGATTTGAGCCGACTACATCAAGCTCGTGAAACAACTTGGACTGTTCGAACGGGAAGAAGTGGACGCGCTGACGTCATCTGACAGCTCCGGGCGGTAACGTGGTGAGCATTGTGCTAGCGGCGATTCAACTATAATCAAGGAACTGTTAACTTTCATTATTCATAGCGCCAAGAGGCAAGCACGAAGCTAAATCAGCAGTCATGTCCGAGGTAGACAGACCCGACAGTCACAGTACATCCGGGGAAAGGGTGGCGGTACCCCCACCACCAGCAGATTTGCCCCCACTGAAGCCATTGATAATGGACGATCATTACGCTACTAGCTGGAAGCAATGGAGAAAGATATGGCTACGCTATGAAACTGCAACAGGCGTTATTAAGCAGGAAGGCTTAGTGAGAGTTGCAATACTTTTGTCAGTCATAGGCGAAGATGCAGCTAAAGTATATGGCACTTTTACTTGGTTAGCTTGTGAAAACGAACAATGCATTGACCAGGTGTTGTAAAAGATTGACCGCTATTGTGAAAATCGTACACAGATCATATACGAGCGTTTTCGTTTCAACAATCGCGTACAGGAAGCGGGTGAAAGCATTTCTGCCCATGTCACCGAGCTTCGTACGATCGCCAAGAACTGCGCGCACGATGGGATAACCCCTGGTGAAATTATCCGCGATAGGCTTGTGCTAGGCTTGCGTGACGACAAGATGCGTGAACGCCTGTTGCGTACAAATGACCTACCCCTCGAGAAAGCCATAAACATCTTCATAGCATCAGAGCAGACAATTGCACAATTACAAGCTATGCAAAGTGGCACTCATGCCGTCGTGAGTTTTGTGAAAAAACGTCAGACGCGCCATGCAGCCAGTAGACCCACTAACCGCACATACAAAAAGACGAGTACGCCGAAGAGAGCTACGACAGTAGAGCAACAAGACTGCAAGTACTGTGGGCGTCAGCACGGGAAAGGCGAAAGCCCCGCCTATGGGCAGACCTGTCGAAAGTGTGGAAAGAAGAACCAAGTTGTGGCGAAATGTAGAGCGGTGCAGTAGTCGAATATGCACACGAACGAAGAAATGTTCTTCGTCGGTCTCATCATCTCATCATCGAAGGCGGTGATTACTGTGGACGTTGGCCGTCCAAGACCACAGAGCCGAATGCAATTTCACTGGCGCCGAGTGTCACTGATTACCGTAGGCGTAGCCTAGCCAAGGCCCGTGGCAGTGCACTGTGCCCGGGCCGCGTAATTTTTTTTTGCTATCAACGTTCCGGGCTATTAACATAAATGGGCGGAGATTTCTCGATGATGCTGGGTTGAGCGACAGCGCGGGTGACCTAAACACAAGACTATTATAGGCTAGAACTATAAATAATAATCGTCGGCTACGTTGCACGTGTGTTGGCTATGAGGCGCCGTAGCGGCCAAAAGGGTCGAGTCCTGCGCGAACCGTCGAGTGCTGCGCGAACCGTCGAGTTCTGTCTGCGAGAACTGTCGAGTCCTGCGCGAACCGTCGAGTCCTGCGCGAACCGTCGAGTCCTGCGCGAACCGTCGAGTCCTGCGCGAACGAGATATTCTGCGCGAACCGTCGAGTCCTGCGCGAACGAGATACTCTGCGCGAAACGTCGAGTCCTGCGCGAACTTTCGAGTCCTGCGCGAACGAGATACTCTGTTTACCACTGAAAATAGCGTTGCCTTTGTAGGATGTGCAGCGAAGTAATGCCGCAAAAAGCATAATATAATATAATATATTATCCAGAGTACAGTGAATGGAAAAATCCCATAAATGTGTTAAAAAAACTCAATTGATAGTTAAAACGAAAATGCCACGAAACGGTCAGCAGAACACAACGAATTCAGTGCAACGTTTCGTGTGAGCTATCGTGGCTTAGCGGTTTTATGTTTGGAGGGTTCTGAGTTCAATCCGCGGTATGTCTGATTTGCGGTTTTTCTTGTTTAATGTTATTATTATTATTATTTTATCAATTATTATTATTTTATTTATATTCGCTTTCATTTAATTTCATATAATTATCACATGTTGTTCATTAAAAATACATGTCAAAATAAATAAATATATATATAAATATACACATGTCGTGCAGTAAAGTACATGTAAAACAAGTTAGAATAAATATATATGTATATATATATATATATATATATATATATATATATATATATATATATTATATATATATATATATATATATAAATATATATATATATAAATATACACATGTCGTGCAGAATAAATATATATTAGAATAAATATATATTTATTCTGCACGACATGTGTATATTTATATATATATATTTTTTTCTTTTGACATGTACTTTTAAAGCACAACATGTGATAATTATATGAAATTAAACGAAAGCGAATATTGGACTAAATAAAATAATAATAATTGATAAAATAATAATAATAATAACATTAAACGAGAAAAAACTTAAATCAGACATACCGCGGATTGAACACAGAACCCTCCAAACATAAATCGAACGCTCTACCCAGTGGCGGATCAACCAATAGGCACTATAGGCACGTGCCTAGGGCCCACGAAGGCAAGGGGCCCACGAAAATAGCCGAGCATATTTTTGTAGACTGAATGTTCCCGAAAACCAGTTTTGGCATATCCTGATGTAGGCCTTACATGTTTGAATGTTTTTACAGACATTATAGAGGTGTTATTAAGGAGTGATAATTATTTATCGTGGAGCGAGTGAGGTGGAAGTATTGGCTCTATTTGAAATCCAACTCACCCCCTAATCGTGTGCTCTAAAAACTGAGCCATCCCTTCATTCCTTGGTTCCCCTCCTGATAAATTATGGCCGCTCCTGTTTTCAGCATTGCTTTCTGAAAAGTGCTCAGGAATTGATATATGATTTTACAAGAAACCCACCATCACAAAACTTGGACAAGGATCTTCACAAATCGGCGAGATCGTACACGTCCAAGACAAAATATGTACAACGGAAATTCTTTGTTCGATGGCTTGCTAACGAGGAGAGTGTAAAGATGGACTGGTTGGTGTATTCTCCATCAACTGGAAATGTGCATTGTTATGTATGTAAGCTATTCAGGAGCGGAAGTGATAGCTTTTCTCTGAATGGTTTCAATGACTGGGTAAAATGCGCACAGAATCACGACACATCAGCGTAGCGATAGTCACATAGTAGCTGTAAAGAAGGGGTTCGAAAATGCCAAAGCGCACCATGTTGATTCTGCAATCGCAAAGCAGCTGGAGAATGAGCAGCAATACTGGATCGAAATTCTCAAGCGTATCGTTGCCGTTGTTACCTTCTTGGCAGAGAGAGGACACCCGTTCCGAGGCCAAACCGAATTGTTTGGGCAGAAGTACAATGGTAACTACTTAGGCTTGTTAGAGTTGCTCTCACAGTTCGTCCCTTTTCTGGCATATTCGCCGATATGGAAATAAAGGAAGAGGTCAAGTATCATATCTCTCTTCAACAATCTGTGAAGAATTCGTCAAGCTGTTATCGGACAGGGTGAAAGCGAAAATAATTGCTGAAATAAAGAAGGCGAAGTACTACTCTATCAGCATAGATTCCACACCTGATATAGCACACATCGATCAACTGAGCATCGTCATGCGATACGTTAGGATTGACGGACAACCCGTGGAACATTTCCTGGCCTTCATAGACATTGAGAAACACGAGGGGAAATACTTGTTCGAAACACGTCTTTCCTAGACGAATGCAGAATAAAGCTTGAGGATTCCCGTGGACAAATGTATGACAATGCGAGAAATATGTATGGAACTTATTCTGGAGTCCAGACACGATTTCATCAGGTGAACCCTCTTGCTGAATGGGTATCATGCGCAGGGCATAGCCCACATTTAGTTGGGACCGCAGCGGCCGAATCCAGCACTGATGGGGTCATGTTTTTCGCCATCGTTCAGCGACTTTACACATTCTTGACAGCCTCGCCACAGAGGTGGTCGAAACTGTTAGAGAACCTACCGAAACAGTCTCCAGTGGTAAAGAGCCTATCAGAAACACGATGGTCTGCTCGAGCAGATGATGCGAAGGCGCTGGCATCAAACTACAAAGTACTACAAAACTCTGTTGACGCAATAGCTAGAAATTCTACCCAACCTCCACTTGTCGTGCTCGATCCAATGTCTTTGGTGAGCAAGCTCTCTGAATATCGTCTTTATGTGCATTGTGTGGAACAACATCCTGGACCGAGTTAACAAGGCATTGCAAAGGAGAGCAACTAAAATGATTCCAGAACTTAGAGACCTTAGTTATGAAGAACGCCTGAAAGAATGTGGTTTAACAACTCTAGAGACAAGGAGGTTAAGAGGAGATCAGATTGAAGTTTTTAAGATATTGAATGGGTATGAAAATATTGATAGAAATATGTTTTTCTCACTCAAGAATGATAACAGAACTAGAGGACATGAGGTAAAATTAGTAAAGGATCAATGTAGATTGGACATCAGGAAGCACTCGTTCTCACAGAGGACAGTAAATGAATGGAACAAACTGTCTACAGATTGTGTAACTGCTAGCAGCGTGAATATGTTTAAAAACAAGGTTGACACATATATCAGGAGGGCGGGTTATAAGTAGGTGAACATTGTTGGACTCTCGATAAGCCAATGGCTTCCTTGTCCACTTGCCATCTGGGCCTTTGGCTTGGATGGCAAATCTTGTTAAATCTTGTTAAATCTTGTTAAGCTCCAGGAATTGAGATCGGTTCAGAGGTTATGCATTACCGTGTCTTGCTGGAACACATCCATTCTTTGCGTGACTCAGAAAGGTTCGATCGATTCGAGAATGAAGCAAAGTCAGTTGCACCAGGACTAGATTACGATTATGAAAACAAGCGAGCAAAGAAGAGAAAGTTGTTACAACGAAACACCAGAAGAGGTAAAATTGAGCGACTGTCGAGATAACTTCCGAGTGAACACCTACCTAGTCATCATTGACAGATTACTCTCCGAAATCAAGAAACGGAAGGCCGCCTACACGAATGTCTATGAATGTTTCGGGGAGATTCGATCTCTCGCCGACAGCGATATCACCTCGAAGTGCGAAGAGCTCACTCGGTATTACGATACTGATATTGAGCCTGATTTTGAGAAGGAATTCCGTCTCTTCACAAAATATGGAGACCTCGAGACAGGTGTCGAGATGATAACCTTTCTTTATGAAAATAAGCTGATTACCAGTTTCCCTAACTTTCACATTGCGCTACGGATATATCTGTAAATTTTCGGCTCAAGCTGCGAAGGCGAGCGATCTTTCTCTGTACTGAAACATCAAAGACTACCAGCGTTCCACGATGGGTCAATCGTGCTTGTCGGCACTGTCACTTTTAGCCATAGATTCGGAAATGATGCGTTCACTCTTGGTTGATGACATTATTAGCTCGTTTGCCATCAAGGAAATACGCAAGGTAAAAATGTAGACTACGCATCGCTAAGCCTTAGGTGTGAGATGGTGTTAGTCGACTTCGACAATCGCTACCAGCCTACCGTACACCACGACAATATCTGCGATCGGTAATTTGCAATTGTTGACTTTTAAAAGAACTGTTCGTGTATTAGCTTTATTGATGATATAAATAGTGCATTGCTAACTTGAAAATCTTGTCGTGGGTTTACTTGGGGCCCACGAAAGTGCCGGGTGCCTAGGGCCCACGAATGTCTTAATCCGCCACTGGCTCTACCGCTAAGCCACGATAGCTCACACGAAACGTTGCACTGAATTCATTGTGTTCTGCAGACCGTCTCGTGGCATTGTCGTTTTAACTATCATTTTATTTTGTTAGCACATTTATGGGATTTTTTCCATTCACTGTACTCTGGGTAATATATTATATTATATTATATTATGCTTTTTGCGGCATTACTTCGCAGCACATCCTACAACGGCAACGCTATTTTCAGTGGTAACCAGAGTATCTCGTTCGCGCAGGACTCGAAAGTTCGCGCAGGACTCGACGGTTCGCGCAGAGTATCTCGTTCGCGCAGGACTCGACGGTTCGCGCAGGACTCGACGGTTCGCGCAGGTCTCGACGGTTCGCGCAGGACTCGGCGGTTCGCGCAGGACTCGACGGTTCGCGCAGGACTCGACGGTTCTCGCAGACAGAACTCGACGGTTCGCGCAGGACTCGACGGTTCGCGCAGGACTCGATGGTTCGCGCAGGACTCGACGGTTCGCGCAGGACTCGACGGTTCGCGCAGGACTCGACGGTTCTCGCAGACAGAACTCGACGGTTCGCGCAGGACTCGACGGTTCGCGCAGGACTCGACCCTTTTGGCCGCTACGGCGCCAGATTACCCGACGATGCTGGATGAGCGACAGCGCGAGTGACCTAAATAGAAGAATATGTGCTAGGTTAGAACTATAGATAATAATCATCTGCTACATTGCACGTGTGTTCGTATGCTCGCTACATAATTGTAATAATGATGTGTTACATGCATAGCTAGGCCTATATACAAGGGTTCGTGTGTGTATGTTCGTCAGAAGTTTACAATAAAAATCAAGAAACTGAAGCTAGAACTTTGTGTGTGTGCGTACGTGCGTGTGTGTGCGTAATGTGCAATTATATAATTTTATAAATGCACACACCAGTGACATGTATCATGTGTGCACTGACTATAAATTGTTGCAAATAACATATGATTCACACATATGAACAGTTCAATGAATGCAACTAAACACCAAACGATCGATTCGCGCACAAACAACCAGCCATCCTCGAAGGGAAAGCGCTTCACGTGATAACGCGTCACAGTCGGCGGAATGCACATCACGTGATGATCCGTCACAGTCATCTTTGTAAAACCTCCGCCCATTTATGTTAATTAATTAAAAATTACGCGCCCGGGCCGTGGCCACGACACGGTACTGGTTTCGTGTGCGACTTCGCTTAGGCGGTTTGAAAATTGCAATTGAGATTCACAAATACGCCACGTTTAAGAATTATATGTATAGTCATAACTCATAATTCATGGGTGAAATGGCATGCTTCCATTGCATCATAATGCTAAACGCACAATTCAAATCGGTGCGCAAAAATATGAATTTGTCATCTACACATGAAACAGTGAATCAATGTTAAGTGGTACAGGAGATGTGCATCGTGAAATTATGTGTTCAGAGCGGTTGAAAGACGAAGTGGAACAATTATTAAATTATCGTTTTTAATGTCTAATCAATTATTACACCCCGTGTCAACTCATATATACATTTTCGGTAGTTCAGATCTAGGTTATTATTTTCGCTTCCCATTACAGCGTAGTCGGTCAATCAGGTCGTAGCGAAATATTGTTGATCCCTTAACTATTCCATAACTGTACATGTATACGTGTATTTTATTCAGTTCGACATACAACATTATGTGACATTTAAACATAATACACATCGACGTTAGTCCACTCATTTGATAACTTTTTTTTATAAACCGCGTGGCCAGCATAGGCCATTGGCATATCTACGTTGGCGTTCTTGCAATCTTGGTGCAGCCGGCTGCGATCGCCATCGCCGGCGACGGATGATATGTGAACCCCGAATATTGGAGTCCGAACACTGCATTATAAAGAGGTTAGACGGTCCTAGTGAATATAATACTCAAGAAACTACTTGTCAAGACGAACACTTGCAGGCAACGAGCGATTCTAACAATTGACGCGAGCCATAAATCGCTCCCTAGATTATTGATTTTTATCCATATTCATAAAAGCAAATCACCTGTTTGATAAACGTTGCTATCATGGCTGTCACGTATGAACTACCAAGTTATCCCGTCATGGGGACGGGCATTTTTGCTAGTTAATACAATTGTGGTAACACTTTTATCAACTTGAATTTATTTAAACATGTTTGTAATTTATTTAATTCAATCCCACTTTTTAAGTGGACAATATATTTCGTAGTTAAAACAAATCAAATGAAATAGCTTAAGAAAGAAAATCGTACCCAACAACAATAGGCAATAAGCAATATACATTGTATACGTTGTTCACCAATGGTGTGGTGTGGTGGTGGTGTGTGTGTGTGTGTGTGTGTGTGTGTGTGTGTGTGTGTGTGTGTGTGTGTGTGTGTGTGTGTGTGTGTGTGTGTGTGTGTGTGTGTGTGTGTGTGTGTGTGTGTGTGTGTGTGTGTGTGTGTGTGTGTGTGTGTGTGTGTGTGTGTGTGTGTGTGTGTGTGTGTGTGTGTGTGTGTGTGTGTGTGTGTGTGTGTGTGTGTGTGTGTGTGTGTGTGTGTGTGTGTGTGTGTGTGTGTGTGTGTGTGTGTGTGCGTTAGTGTGTGTGTGTGTGTGTGTGTGTGCGTGTGTGTGCACGTGAATGCGTCTGTGTGTGCGTGTGTCTGTGTGTGCGTGTGTGTGACAAAGCAAAACTAGTAACATAACAAAAGAAAACAAAAATAAGGCAACAACAGTTCAAATATTTCTCAAGTATGTCCAACTTTGCAAAAATAACTGGGTGAGAAGAATTGCTGGAGTAAAGAGGGTAAACAAGCGAATAATGGAGGAGCTGAAGGAGGATGTTGGTGTGACAGAGAGTTTCAGGATGAAGCCGGCGAGGAGTCGGTTAAACTGGGCTGGACACGTGAAACGAATAGAAGGGGGACGAAGAGAACGGATACGCTCAGAGTGTCGTCTAGAAAGAGAAGAAAAAGACCGAGAATGAGATGGGAGAACTGTGTGAAGAGCTGTGGAACTGGTTGGAATATTGTGCAAAATCTACTTGGGTGCCATCAGTATAATTTTAATATCTTTTGATTTAATAAAAATGCACATCTTCAATTGTATCGATATTTTTTGCAATACAGTGGGCCTCAGTGACTTTAGCAGCCCCATGGGTGGGCCTCAAGGAAAAAAGTTTGGGAACCCCTGTATTAGATAACTCTTAAAATGACATTATTATGGGTTTAACTGCTAGCAATCTTTATTATGTATCCAGATTTAAGCCACACTTGTTGAAGATGTTACATATCACATTGGTTGAACATGTTACACATCAACTGTTAGCCAATAGTTTTTTCTCTACGGGCCTCTTATCTACATATGAATATGTAGATAAGTCTGCAATAAAGTGATTTGAATTGAATGGTCAATTTGTATTCTTTCCTCGAAAACACTTATTCCATGTTTAGACATTTAGTTTTGTAAAGTGGAAATGGCGAAATAGCTTGCGCTAATTCAACTTATGCATAATTAATACAACATCATTAATGTTTGCAGCAATTGTTTTTTGCGGGCGATTTGCTTAGCAATAATTAGTTAAATGCTAAATATGCATGTTGAAGTTAAAAAGTAAGTGTTGCATGTGTTATATTATTGTGTTACTATTATTCTTGAGTTATGGTACCGACCGCTAGCAAACCTACAGTAATTGTTTTGTATTTTCTTTTATGATTTCAGTTGCACAGTATGCCAAGGATCATCTGAATTGTAACACCATTAGACTGAAGCTTTCGTCGGACGAAGAGACTTCAAACCCGCTGGATTTATTCACAGGGATTGAGTGTGAAGATGATAACATCAACGATTTGTGTGATCTGCTCTCTACCATGTTTCGCACTCAGGTATTACGACGAAATAACACTGTAATAACACTGGTTTCAATATATCAGTTAATACGTCCAATATTTGTAAAAATATACGTCACGTTATGAAAGAAAGTTAACTAATCGACTTATTGATTGCTGTTCCTCCAAAATATGATGATGATGATGACGTATTATTGTTTTATTATCTTGTTCTTGTTCTAGTGTTATCACTATAGTGCTAAGCGAGAGATATGCTGACATTTCCGGGAGATTTACAGTATGGGAAGGGAGGCGGGAGGTAGACGGTGATTTCCGGGAGACTCCCGGACAACCAGGGAGGGTTGGGATGTCTGTATGTCTGCTATCATGACTATCACTTCGGTGCTATTACATGATTCTACGGATAGCTTAGGAAACGACTTTGGTAATGTGAGTTACAGCGACAGAGACGGTCAT
>BSQZ01000040.1:685098-707598 GCA_033239005.1 Lamellibrachia satsuma
TTCACTTATTGATAGGAGTCAGCAATGTCATGCCCTATGGGACCGCATATGCTGTTTTATCGTATTTCACCATATTTTAGCGCAAAGCGTAAATTATGTTTTTACTCATGGTACGTCTATATGACAATGGGTAGTCTAAAATTACAAAAAAAGCATACGTCATTTATACATGTTGTAGAGCAAAAACAGTTCTTGCTATATAATACTCATCTGTACCTCAATTGGTTATCTGATTAATGTACTTCATGTACAGTAGAACGGGTTATATGGAGGGGCGTCGTTGGCGTTGGCGTTCACTAATATTTCTCATAGTCCGACAGACAAGTCCGAGTTTTGGGCTGGACCGCGTTTTGTCGTCTATGTTTTGTCCCTGCTGATTTAGCAATACTAGGGTGTACACTTTCAGAAATTGCCGGGCAGGTACTGATTCACCGGCCAAACATTCCCCCACACTGAAAAGTCAGGAGTGTCACTTTTGTCAAGCTACATGCATTAAGATAACATTATAGCCCTTTATCCATATTATATAAATTTGTTTGCTATTTTGACATATATTGGTTCATATAAACCTTCAAGTGACCTGCTATATATATACTTTGTTGCTAATATCATTCCCACGATTACAAAAAACAACAGATAGCATATATAGATAACATATATGTGAGACATACCAATTCGCATGTTCTCTCCGGTGAACTCTACAGTGACATGTCTGACTATTTGCCTATAGTATGTTTGATTGACAAACAGAAACGTCACCAAAAACAAGGAAACCGCTAATGTTCAAACACAGACCTATATCTGAAACAGCCATTCGTCATATAGCCTCAGCTCTCCAGAACATAGATTGGACGTTTTTACACAAATTAAACGTAAATAAAGCGCTTTGATATTTTACGAAACAACTTAACTGTGTTATGGATTTATTCGCACCTGAGAAGACGGTAAACATTAAATCCAAATATGTAGTCCGGAATGAGTGGAAGACCAAAGGTCTAATGAAATCTTCCATAACATCCAATAAACTTTATCGAAAATGTATTGCTAAATCAAGGGTACATCCTATTAATATTCGTTATGTTAACTATAGAGATATTTATAATAAATTAAAACATACTGCTAAGACAACTTACTATGCTAATCTACTTACCACGTTTAAGAATGACTCAAAGAAGACGTGGCAGTTGCTTAGAACTATAATAGGGAAACACAATGACAAATCCTGTATTCCTACGTGTTTTAAATATAACAATCACTTAACTCATGATCCTGATCAAATTTAGAATACATTTTCTAATTTCTTCACAAATGTTGGTCCTAATTATACTAATGCAATCCCTCTTCCCCCCAAAAAAAAAACAGTTCACCAGATATATATAAAAAAGTTGTACAAAAATCCTAGAAGAATGTTTATGAATCCCACTGATGCAAAAGAAATTAAACAAATTATATGGTCTCTTCAACCTAAGAAAATTGTGGTCATGATAACCTCAGTCCGCATCTGTTTAAATTACTAGGCGAGCAAATATCCCTACCGATAGGTATTTTGAAACAAATCCTTAAGTGAAGGTATTGCAAACATTGTACCTGTCTACAAGTCAAAAGCCAAAAATAAATCTTCAAATACAGACCTATATCCTTACTACCCACTACTTCAAAGATATTAGAAAAGGTGGTACATAGAAGGACTTACGACTTTCTACAGAAAAATAATATATTCAATGAAAATCAATATGGTTTCCCCGCGAAACACTTCCACCAATGCCACAACATCCCTTCCTATTAATGTTGTAAACGCTTTAGAAAAAATCAGTCCTCAGTGTTTTCCTTGATCTAAGTAAAGCATTTGATATAATACACCACCAAATATGTTTGCATAAATAAAATTTTTATGGGATAAGGGGTTCTCCATATTATGTTAGTTGCAATAACAGTACTTCGCTTCCCCGTGGTATGATGTATGGTGTCCCAGTTGGGTTTATCCTTGGTCCGCTCTTGTTTATTCTATCTTCCTATGTGTCTAAACAAAAGTAAATCCATATTATTTAGCTGACTGGTTTCATGCAAACAAGCTGTCTTTAAATGTATATAAGGCAAACTGCATGTTATTTTTTAGATCCCATCCTTTCCAAAGGGAAGAAACTGTTTTAACGATGTCTGATAAGACAATGAAGCCTACACGTATTACATTTCTAGGCCTCTATAGTGACAAAAAAAGTTATAGAGTGAACCGCTTTCTTCCAGTTGCCTCCCTAAAACTATTTTATTACACTTTAGTTTACCCCTACCTGACATACAGAATAATTCTGTGAGGATCTACATATAAACTCCATGCTACACAATTGTTTATCATGCAAAAACAATCGTTCGTGCTATTCTTCAAACAAGCTTCCATGAACACTCTCATCCACTCTTTACACACTTAAAGTTAATAAAATTGCAGGATATCTATCACATTGAAATTGCTAAGTTTATGTAAAGTCTACAGAGTAGCCTACCAGAGCAGCCTACCAGTTTCATTTTCAAACATATTTACATTTACACATGAAATGATGCGAGGTAACGTAGATATATTCGTCCGATAAGTACTTCTACTGTTAGATCATCGAACAGTATAGTATGTCAAGTTCCAGTGATCTGGAATAAAGTTCCATATGATATTAAAAGTAAATCTAATATCAAAAGTTTTGCATCTGCATTAAATGTTTGTGTTTAAGTGGCTAAGACAATTTAAATTAATATTATCTCTTCTACCGTTTATTTTATATTATTTTATTTAATAAAATTCATTGGTATTACCTATAATCTTGGTAAGTTCAACTATTTCTTTTTCTTTATTTGTAATTTAGCCTGATTGCTGCTTGTTGCGCAACGTATTATTTATCATAATGATATAATTATCATTGGTTGACAGTGACCAGTTATATATATATAATATTTTATATATTCAACCGCAATTGTTTTTCGATATATTTGTGTTTGCCTCACTGACTACAGCCATATGGCTCCACTGTTAACCTGAAACTGTATTACGAAGTACCTGTTTGCATTTGTTTCGTTTTGTAAATTTGTATGTTCGTATACAATTAAAAAAAAAAATCACTCACACTCACACACACACACACACACACACACACACACACACACACACACACACACACACACACTCACACACACCTACTGGCAGGTTTACTCCTGATAATTTTGAGCCATTTTGCAACTCTAGGTACAGGTATTGATATCCTGGCCAAACCATTTCCATACCCTTTAAGGTCGTGAGTTCTAATTTGGTTAAACAAATACACAATATGATAAACTTGTAACACTGTAACCAAATTATTGGTATAAAAAGTGTCTTGTTATAACAAGAAACGTTCCTGTTATATCAAAAAACTAGTTACCTATATTTGTATAACAAGAAACTAGATATAATAAGATAGGTTACTAATTATTGAACATTACTCAGGATAGTTCGTTTTCATGATCATATATTTCTAGTATCATATCCAAAAGGTTTGTTTTACCTGTAGAGCTTTCGCCATCTTTTCAAGATGGCTTCATCAATACTAATGACGTCCTGGTAGGATGACGTCATCGTAGACGAGGGCTCCAAAACCAAATCTATCCGCACAGAAAGAGAAGACGAACAGCTCTGAAGCAATTGTAGAAGGAGAAATCCATCATCATACTCCCTGCTGACAATGGAAGTCAGTCATCACGGAGACGGAAAAATATCAAGAAAAAAATGAATAAACTGCAAAGTGACAAAGCCACATATTATCATAAGGAGAGGGTGTCCCACTCAGACCAATTGTTGACACGCAGACAGTAGCATACAGAATGTCCACAGACTTGGTGAACATACTACAACCATTAGTGGGAAAAACAGAACATCAAACTGAGAATTAACAAGAACTGTTGAAATAAATGACAGGACCAAAAGTAGAAGGACAATAATTTGTGTCATATGATGTATCACTGAAGGAACTGAAAGCAGTATGTTGATAATAATAATAAATAATAAAATACGATATTTATATAGCGCCATAATCACATAGTGCTCTATGGCGCATTGCAATACAGTAATAATACAGCTAAACATGTATAGGCAGTTAAATAATTAAATTAATAAATTAAGAACAATACAACTAAAAATCATACATTAAATTAAACAGCTAACATACAAGTACAATTTAAAGGCATTTTATGGAATAAAATAATATAAATGATAAATTACATTAAGATCAACATAATTATAAGTAATAAATGGGATTAAAATAGTAAAATAATAAATTTAATAAATTAAGGTATACAAGGAATTAAATAAGACAAAATAATAATAATAGCTATTGAATAAGATTAAAACCGGTAAACATATAATTCTATCTTGTATATTCCTATCGGAAAAGGACGGTCTTTAGTTACCGTTGAAAGCTGGCGCAGTTGTTAGAGTTTCTAATGTTAGCGGGCAAATTGTTCCAAAGAGTAGCCGCTGTGTTGGTGAACGTGCAATCACTGTATGTGGCTGTTCTAGTTATTGGCGAGTCAATGTGATGGTCGATTCGGATCGTTGTAAGCGTGTTGGTCTGTAAATGGACAGCAGATCACTCAGGCAATCCGGTGCTTGGTGGTGGATAGCACGGAAAGTTTGTGACATGATCTTATATTGTATACGGCGGTGAACAGGAAGCCAGTGTAGCTCCTTCAGAAAGGGAGCGATGTGCGAGCGGCGACTGGTTCTTGTGATCATGCGCGCGCATGCGTTCTGCATACGTTGCGCATTCTCGCAAGCCGATGCACGGGCAGGCCATGCAGTAGAGAATTGCAATAATCGAGTCTTGATGTTACGAGAGCATGAACAAGTGGTTTCGCTGAATCATGAGACAGGTATCGACGGATCCTCCCGATATTTCTGAGTTGGTAATATCCAGTTCGGCACACGGAGTTCACGTGTTGGGTCGTACTTAGATGTTGATAGTATATAACCCCAAGATCACGGAGGAGAATGATTTTAGTTGTTGTTGTCCTCCGACCGAAACAGCTATGTTTGGCAACGATTTCAATCCATATTTGGATGTGAACAAGATCACTTCCGTCTTCTCATCATTTAATTTGTGCCTGTTTTGCGTAAGCCAAGTACGAACATCCTTGATACAGTCGTTCAAACATATTATATAATTTGCCTAGTACACAGAGGTGCCAACGCGAAGGAACTACAACAACATATGAACACAACAACATATTGCCCTACAGGAAGCATACTTTTCACCAGAGAAGATGAAAAGAACAACAGCATGCCCTTCCTTGATGCGACATTTAAAAGAAAGGATGACGGTAATGTGAAGTCCTCAGTATACAGAAAGAGACCCACGCCGACCAGTATCTGAACGTCGCTTCCCACCACCAGAAGTTAGGGTAGTCTTAGAAGTCTTTGAAGGGTCTTAGAAGGTGCGGTTATCTGTCCTGGGCCTTTACAGAAAGGTGACGAATAACAATAAGAGCAAGAAGACATACACCAGAAGAAAGGACAAGAACTACAGAAGCCATGTTGTCATTCGTTATGTGGAAGGTATCTCAGAGAGGGTTAATCGGGTACTGAACAAATACGGTGTGGCCACATCCAAGCGTCCCCCACAATCATCAGACGTTTGTTTGTACACCCAAAGGATACATTACAACCGGAAGAATAGGGAGAACTAGTTACCAAATACCGTGTAAGAATTGTGGTGCAGCCTATTTAGGAGAGAGAGGAAACTTTTTATGACCAGACTAGATGAACACAAGAAAGATGTTGAGAATACACAAAGAGAACAATACACGAGGAGGGAAAGAAACGGTCACTGTCCACCATCAACAAGTCTGCCCTCACAGACCACACTACCACCCATAACCATCTAATAGACTGAAAAGGAGTGAAAGTGGTAGGCAGGGAGTCCCACAGAAGGAGAAGACACGTGAAAGAAGCGATATGGATACGGAAAACAGAGGCAGCGATCAACCGAGATGAGGGGAACTATGAACTTCCACACGTCTACGATGACATCATCCTACAAGGACGTCACTAGTACTGATGAAGCCACCTTGAAAAGATGGCGAAAGCTCTACAGGTAAAACACTGTTGGATATGATAATATACGTATATGATAAAGTTAGGTGTTTTGATATAACACGAAACTAGTTTTCTCACAAACACATTTTTTTGTGCGATTTGCATCTTGTCCTTTCTGTGCTTCGTACCTTTCTACGCTTCCGTAGGTTTCAATCGCTCCGATCCATCATATTGGATCAGCACATGTCTTATTCAGTCGTATTCAATCACACAGTGTGCGGCGGGCTTCATAACATTTGTTTGAAAGTCAATTTCGACTTTGTAGTACAAAGCTACCTACCCGCAAGAACAGGACAACGCGGATGCACTGGATGGTCGTCTGAACTACTTCATCTTAGTGGATACAAACAAAGATACAGAAAACCCAAGTGATTTCAAGAAGAGACTACGACAGAAGCTCTATAAAGGTAGGAATTATCATATAGGGACTTGTTTTGGTTCTGAATATAGTGCATGTGCTTGTCAGGTGATACGTGCCCTGTCCACTATGAACCAATCAATTAATTGTGTTCCCATAATACCAATCACTATAATAGACCATCTACACAAACACATGTTGCATACTTCTTTTTATATTTATTTAAAAACTATGTGTGTAGACATCGTCGTGTTTTCATATAGTATAGTCTTAAATTGTAGACACATATTTAGACTTGGCTGTTATTCTTGCAACTGCTGGTTTTAATGTATGCTGTTGTCGAGTTGCTTTCGACGAAACATGTTGCAGTGAAGATATTTTGCAGAATGGCATGTAATACTATCTTATTGACTTTGTACATTGTGATGTCAAAGTTTAATTGTATTAATTAAGTCAAGTTGTTTAACTATCCTGAGTTCATAAAATATTATATCAGAATTATATAGATAACGTGCATTATCCAGAATTCATACAATCATATTTTTCAGATAAGTATTTTTTATTTATTTTTCAGATAAGTTTATGATCAAATATAATAAAAAAAATTATTACGTATACCAGTTTTATGTCAATATAATTTAGCAATATTATATATTGTCTACATTTTGAAAACAAACTATAATTATCCTTGAATGGATTGACCTTGGATTTACTTTTTCTTGGAATATGATTTTTGACATTACCTCTGAAGAAACTTGGTGATGTTTCTTCCGAACACCTGTCTTGTCGCCAACCACTATTAGCCATCATAACACGGACCATCAGTGTTACAGATATTAGGCCATCAGGAAAACTGGTTTAGAAGGAATGTCAAGGAAGCCATCAACATCCACCGAACAAAACCTGCCTTGTACAGAGAGGTGATACATCTCGTCCACACAAATCAACATATAAACAATTACGTCAGTTGACAAAAAAACAACATTTTAACATTCTAAAATTTAATGGACAATGCTGATTACTCAACTGTATTATTCACTGCCGATGCAAATAAAGCATATGATAACTTTATGCTAATATATAAAACACTTTTTGAAAAATCTTGTCACGTGAAATATGTCAAAGTCCACAGAAAATATATTAAACGAGAACCTTGGATTACATCAGGCATTTTGATTTCATCAATACATAAAGAGAAATTACATAGAACAAATAAAGGCATTCGATACTTCTTCTTCGTCGTCGAACGCTCAGACAGTGACCCCGTTTCCTTGTATGAAGGTCGCTGTGCCCCGCATATCCTCAAGTACGCCCAATATTGTTTCTTTTACTGGTGTTTCTGTAATCCAAGTTGCCTTCCTTTAATTTTGGTGTGTAGTAAAATATTGCAGGAGGTGTTGCACTGTCATTGGAGCGATGATACAAGGACACGTGTATGTGTCTCCAATGTGTAGTGTGTGCAAATGGTGCCTAAGTTTGCATTGTCTAGTCCTCAGGCGTACCATTATCACCTGGTCTTCTCTGGACAGCTGGTAAAAGTTGTCCTCACTGTTGTAGCTGGGATGTTGTTTCAGCCATCTCTTCTTCTTGTGATACACGATGGTTTTTGCTTCTTTGTAAGCGACCTCCCTCTCCTCTTGATCCAGTTTCCCCCTCCTTTGCCAATCTGTCCACTTCCTCATTTAACGGGATGTTGCAGTGTGCTGGGATCCACTGGAGCACTGACAGTCCGGTGGCGTTCTGCAGTACAGACACGGCACTGGCAAGGACGTTGAGTTTATTGTTTTGGGGTTGGATAGTGCCTGCATCACCGACAGTGCATCAGAGAAGATGACGACTTTATTTTGCATGGCCTCTCTCTGTTCTACCAATATTGTAGCTGCTGTCTTCGAGGCCTGGGCTTCAGCTTTGTAATTTGTGGAGTAGCTTCCTGTGGTGATGGCCTGTTGGTTCTTTCATCCATCCTTCAGATTCAAGAGAATCCCTCCACCTCCATTTTAGGTTGCTTCTTCCGCTGGGCAGTCTGTGTAGGCATGGGTCCATATGTCATGGGGGTAGGTTTGCTCAATGAACTCCATGGTGAGTGCCTTCTTTTCTGCATCTCTCTGGACCCTGTCCGTAATGAGTAGAAACTGGGTCTTCTTCCAGGCCGGGAGAGTTGGGATTGGCTTGTTCATGTGGTCCATGAGCTCTGAGTACTTCCTCTCCAGTATTCGTGATTGGTGGATGAAGCTGCTTCACTTCAGTCTGCCTTTAGTCGGAGTATACATCCTGTTGTGCATGGGGTGGTTTTCCAGTCGCTTGAACTTGGCAGATTGCGTGAGTAGTCTTGTGTCTCTTCTTTCTTCTTTCATGGACTGCAGTCCAGTGAGTGTTTCAAAGGAATGGGTCAGTGTTGATCTCAAGGTCCCAGTCATGATTCTTGTGGCCTGATTCTAAACCTTGAAGACTCTCTGGAAGTTGGTCTTTGCTGCTGTCCCCCAGGAAGATATTCCGTGCTCCAGCATTGGTCTGATGCGTCCCTTGTAGAGCTTCTTCTGAATGTTGTGATCTGCTCCCCAGGACGATCCTGAAAGCTTTTTCGATACAATTAATCATGACATGTTGTACAAATTAAATGTTTATGGAATTAGGGGAATAAGTAATACATGGTTTGCAAATTACCTATCAAATCGTAAACAATATACTGAGATACATAAATGTAAATCGTCTCAACAAAACATAATAAATGGAGTACCACAATGTTCCATATTATGACCACTTTTATTTTTTATTTATATAAACGATATAAAAAATTCAACACCTTTAAAGTTATTATCTTTCGCGGATGATACAACTCTTTACCAATCATATCCATATATTGATATTAACACTTCAATTAATAATATAAACCTGGAACTGAAACATTTATATGACTGGCTTTGTGCCAATAATTTGTCTTTAAATATTAAAAATTTACTTTTCATATTTAGCCCCCCAAATAGTAAATACCAAATATACAACTGTATTACAATAAATAATGAAATTATTAACCATGTTGGTAAACATGACAAGGAAGAGTGAACTTTTTAGGAATATATATTGGTAAACATTTAACATGGAGTAAACATATTAACATAATCAGCTCCTATTTTTAAATAAAAAATAGGATCAGTGTGACATCTATAATTTTTTTATTATGACGTTTTTGTAAAATGTCTAACTTCCTTATTGTATTTCCATTTCCCCATGCTTGTATTCTGTATGTTATGTGACTTTGGATTAAGGTATAGTAGAGAGATTTCAATGCATGGTGTGGTAAAAATATTTCACTCTGTTAATTGCAAAAATTGCTCTAAATATTTTAGAGCTGATTATGTTAATATGTTTACTCCATGTTAAATGTTTATAATTTTTTATGATTATCATCATACCACACTACCCAAATCGTTCAAACATTATATACACGAAACAATTATAGTGGAAAACAGCATAAATACTAGACAACATAACCTATTAAACACAGAGAGACCCAGAACACATTTGTCATCGAGATTAAGCATACGTTTTATTAAAAAAATATGGAATAGTATTGACTGTGAGATACAAAACACCAAATCCAGATCAACATTCAAATTGTTGCTATGCAAACAACGTCTAGCCAAATATCAAAACAAAGGGCATTGTCTTAATCCCAGATGTAAGGAGTGCAATTGGAATTAAGTACATCACTGTTGGGATCCAGACCATTTTTCCGGACAATTTTCAAATAATGGTTTTTCTATGTGCTTTTTTCTCTGCCAGCTTATTGTCATACAATAATTTATTATATTACTGTATGTTAAGTAAATGGAGTCCCAGGAAGACGGCAACATGCCATGGGACAACCATGCAACACTTTTTTTGTATCATATATGTAATTTTTTTATTAATGTTGTTGTAGTTGCAAAATAAAATTTTATTTTGATTTTGAGCCAGCAGCTCCCACCAATCTTTCACCAGCTTGTGTCACATGACGTTGGTCATGTGACACGCCCATAGCTGATTCAGTCTGCTGAAGAAGTCGAAATATTCGGATGGAACACAACCAAGTTTCTTGAGAGGTATTTCAACAATATGTAGATAATATGATCCATTCATTTATTACTCTCTGTGAGAATGAGTACTTTCTGATATATAATCTACACTGTTCCTTCACTAACGTTACTTCGTGTCCTCTAGTTCTTCTGTCTTTCCTCTGTGTTAAACATATTTATATCAATATTTTTATACCCATTAAATATCCTATAAACTTCAATTTGATCTCATCTTAACCTCCTTGTCTCTAGGGATGTTGAACCACATTCTTTTAGGCGTTCTTCATGACTAAGGTATCTCAGTTATGCAGTCATTTTAGTTGATCTCCTCTGTATTCGTTCTAATGTATATATTCCCTTATTACGATGTGATCGCCAAGCTTGCATACAATATTTTTAATAAAGCCTAGCTATTGCTTTATACTATAAGCTCTCTTTTTCCTTATATGTTATATTTATCCTAATCAACCAAAACATTGTATTACCCTTTGAAGCATCAATACCACACTGCCCTGAAACTGTCATGTCATTACTTATGGTTACTCCTAAGTCCTTTCCTTTTATGGCAGTACCTAGAACAGTATCTCCCATTTTATAACTTATATCCAAGTTCCCGTGTTCTGTATGTAGGCATTTTTCACTAATTTATCTAGATCGTTTTGTCATTGTTGTTTATTTCCAACATTTTCAACCTTTCTAAGCACTTGTCATCCGCAAATTTCAGTACCCTGCTTGTTATATTATTGTCCAAGTAATTCATATATATCAACAATAACAAAGGTGTTAATACTGATCCTTGTGGTACCCCACTCAAAACTGATTTCCAGCTTCAAACCTCTTCATCTACTACAACACGTTGTCAACTGTCAATCGTTCACTTTCCATCCAGTTGATTATGTCATCCCTGATTCCATGGGCTTTTAACTTATGTAGTAGTCTTTGATGTGGCACTTTGTCGAAAGCTTTCTGAAAATCTAAGTAGATAATATCTACTAGTTACCCCTATATATTTACTATAGTGATTTCTTCTATAAAACATAACATAAATATTTGTTAAGCATGACCGCGTTTTAGGAATCCATGTTCAATCCATATGGTCACTAATTAACCTTTCTAGAAATGTACAAATCACTGATGTTAAGCTCACTGGTCTGTAATTCTCCAACTTATTTATTTAACCCCTAATTGTATAATGTTTGCTTATTTCCATTCAAAAGGAACCACAAAAGGAACCATTCGTTTACTGACAAGTTGAACAATTTACAAGTGGTATGCTAATGTGTTCTGCTGTCTATTTTTGGCAGAATTCCATCCACTCCAGGTGAATTATTATCATTCGCTGCCTTTATTTTCTTAGCTACCATATCTGTAGTTACAATTAGCTGCCCAAAATAGTATGATTTAGCCTCCTGAAATTTAGCATTTGGTACTGCTAATTTGTTCGACTGAAATGTAGCATGTGGTACTGGTAAACAACAAATATCCTCTCTGGCAAACACTAAACTGAAGTACCCATTTATATATTCCCCATTAAGAAAACCCTCTGGTAATATATTCCTACCACTGTAATATAGTGTTCCAAACTTGTCGCAAACATTTTTGTTACTCCTGGCATATGCATAACAACTCTTGTGTTCTTTTTTGCATGTCATATGCTAATTGTGTTCATAGATTCTTCATTAGATAAATTGTGTAGTCTTCATCATTTCCAGTACGCCTATAAATCATCCACATAGTTTGCTTGTATATTTTATTCGAATAGCTTCTATTGACAAGTGTTTCTTTCTAGACCGTTTTCCTTATTTTTTCATTGATCTATGATATTCTCATTTTCATATCGTTAAATGTTCCAGCATTTATTTACTGTCTTATTCAGCATGGTATTCCAATAAATTTTTGCTAAGTATTTTCCAATAACTTTACATTTACCTTTGTGGATGTTTCTCCTGTATTGCTTTTTTATATTTACTTTCTGATTTTACTTTGATGTCAAAATGTATTTGCTAACCAATGGTTCGTATATTTTCACATTGTACACTCATTAATTTTGTGAGGACAAAACTATATATAATACATTTTCTCCCCTGGTTTGTTCTTGCACGTGATGAGTAAGGAAGCTATCCTGTATTTAAAAACAAATTGGTCCTCACCCCTTTTTCATTGTAGAAATTTCCGTAGTATGTATCCATGGTTAAAATCTCCTATTTTGATAAATTCCCCTTTACTCACGTCCTTTATAGCGATTTTGTATTTGTTTAATCCTCTCCGTTTATGTTTGGACTTCGGTAAACTAATTCAATGGTTAATGTTGCATTTCCTGTAACTGCGTTGCTCCAAATAGCAGCTTCATCGCAATCTGCTTCCCTTTCTCATCATTCATTTTCATAAGCCGGAATGGATTTTTTAATATCTAAAATAACTCCCCTGGCCCTTCTTCATATTTGATCTCTCCTAAACGCGTCATGTCTGTCCTAATTCAACATCTGATATGTCTTCGCTGACCGATGATTCGTTAATACCTACAATGCCAATATCGCTATCTTATTCCATAAAGTTTAATTCGTTGTCCTTGTTTACTATGATCCTTGCATTTAAACGTATGCATTTAAATCCAACTTCAGAAATGTTTACTGAATATATTGCTGCTTTTTGTGTATTACTTGCTTCATTTCCTATTTGAGGCACCTCTAAGAAACCCACTGCGCGTCTATTGTAAATAATATATGCTACCCGAGCTGTCAACTGTTCTTAATGGTTCATCCGCAACACTGCCGCACCCTTTCCGCTTAGATGAAGCCCATTCCTCATGAACTGATCAGCCCTCCCAACAAAGTAGTCCACACATCTATGAATCCTACTTCATCCTCCCCGCATAACTGCTAATCTAGTGTGTTAATCGCCACCCCCTGGCATTTCGATATCCCCAACCCCTGTATCCCATTACTGGCAAAATCCCTGAGAGGATTATCTGCCCAACCCGAGCCTGCTTTAGCATCCTGACTAACTGCCTGTATTTCTGAACTATGGCAGTTGTGCACCCGTCTCTCTACATTATTTGTGCCTTTGTGCACTAGAATGGACTCTCCTTTGCCACCCTTTCGGTGACAGCCTCTATTCTTGCCCGCGGGAAACAAACTGCCACGTCGTCACTCTTATTCTTTTTCTGACTTTGTAACTAGAGAATCCCTACAAACACCCTCGCCTTCCTCTTAACGCCATCTATCACTACCTCGGAGTAGCTGTGTTATCGGTTCCCGTCTGTCATATTCTGTCCTGCAGTCGTGTCAGTTGGCACCATGTTGCCCATCTCCTTTTCGTCTATGAACATGTCATCTGTCCTTCCAGTCTCCTTGTTATCTATATCTATCCTTCCTGCCGCCTTCCCTCCTGTCGCCTTCACTTCTGCCGCCTTCCCCTGTTTCATTCCCTCATTTTTCATTCCACTGTCATTTTCTGACCTTCGGTTTGCTTCTGTCATTTCACCTTCCTCCTATCAGCCTTCTCCCAGGCTGAGATGAGCTCTCCCTGACATCTCTCTCATCGTCACTTTTCACTCTATCAACCACTGCTTTATCACCCGATTCACTGACACAACCCACTTCTTCCAGCTGCAGTTCATCTATCGCCATCGATATACCATTTAACTATTCACACCCCCTACACTCAACTCTAAAACCATCCAAATGAACATGTGCCCAGGACTTATCTCATCCGGACATGGCAAATTCGCCCAGCTGTCAACACTGCAGCACACTAGGTGCCTATTAGCTTTGTTCTTCCGTTTAAACGGCGTCATTGTAGAATTCAAATGTAGATTAGATTACGTTAGATTAAAATGTAAGCAATTATTCATAATAATCATCACAGGAAAAGGGCCCCGAGTTGTGTATAGGTTTAATGCGCTGCGTCTTTCTGGATAGTGGGGCTTTCCAAAAAGGACGTTGGGGCGGATTTATCCAATAGCCTCGTTTTGCGAAACGAGTTTTCCTCATTTGATAATTGTAAGTATTTGACTGAAAACTACTTTTCTAACATTTTGTTTGCATTCGATCGATGAAATAACTGTTAGTGGATTAGAACTTGTCTAGAATCTGGGCCCACTTCCATTTCGCCATTATAAGGATACCGAAATAAAAAAGTTTACTTAATGTACTTGTTTCCCAGACAAGCGCCTTCCCATTTTACAACTGCAATTGGGCAGTGACGATGAAGCTGTTGCTAAAACGTGTGAAGCCTCTAAGGATAAAATTCCAGTGACTGTGGTGGTAAATGACATCGAGCAGAAGAAGATTGTCACGGATAAATTGAAGTAAGTTTGAATAGTAAAAAGGAATTCACAGATGCTTGTAATTAGGCAGGGGATTTGCTGTCTTTGTGTAGTTTTTCGAAAGTATTCCCGCCCTGGAATACAGCCTAATTTTTGTTCTGGTTACCCATTATGTAGTCGCTGTCATGTAGGCCAACACGGGGAATTCGTCCGAATGTGGGAAGGATGGTTCAGCCAGATGATATGTAGCATTACATACATGGACTACATTCCATGCTTGTGCCCAACAAATAACAGTATTTTCCATTAGACAGCCTGTTATTTAGGGTGTGTGGGTGCGTGCGTGTGTGTTCGTGTATGTGTATTCGCGCGTCATATTAGCGCGTGCATGTGCGTATTCTAGAGTCTTTACTTTATCTTCATGTTGTCAGTATTCTAATTGTGGTTTATTTGTAAAATAAAATGAGTTAATTTAGTGTTTGCAATTACACTCTATATAAAAGGAGCACATGAAATTACTTGAATTCGTAGCTTCGCAGAACAATAAAAAACATATTCACAGGTAACCCCCACGCAACATTACACTTATAACTGATCATCTTCATTATTGGGTGCGATCGCGACCCTCCATTTTGCACGATCACATGTGTCTTCAAACATTCATGTTGTGCGCTTTCCTAGCCAGGTTGTTAGACCATCGAGGATTTAAATTTTATGCAGACATCTGCTTCTTTTCATGATTTGTTTAGCTTTCCGGATTTTGCACATGATCTTTCTTTTAGTGTTTGCTTTTCTAAGAATGACCTAATTACTTTTCTGTCCATGATACTCTGAGCATTCTTCTCAAGAACTACATTTCCGTAGCTTATGTGGCCTTTTTTGATTGTTTAGTCATTGACCGTGATTTACACCCATAAAGCAGTGTGGGTTCTACGTAGCATTGCAGGACATGTTTCCTCACTTCAAGTGGTATACCTTTGTTAGTCTTCATCTCATCATTGCATCGGCCATCCGAAGGTGTTAAATGATCCAAGATAGCTAAGCTTACGAACTTCTTAAGGAAAAGTCAATTTACTACAATTCAAACTGTTCAAACAGTACAAAATATATGTTCTTGCGAATTTACCAATATGTTTACTTTTCAGAGGAGCTGGCACAAACATGAATTTGGTAAATATTTTACGGATTTGTACGATTTAAAATGTAATCAGTATGCCGAGTTGTGTCGTTGCGTTTAATAATGTTACACATCTGGACATCTTAGTAATCTGACATCCTATACACATGATCAGCTATTTTCCTGACTGCATGTACGTATGAAATTTAGTTATCTTTATTACAAACAAGTAATTTTATGTACGTTTTGCTTACTAATAAAAATAGTGCAGGGAAAACCTCTTATGCTGGCTAAATGACTACCTAACGGTCACATATATGAACATCAATTGAATATTATCTAGAGCCAAGTCCGTCAATGCAGAGGTTCCCCTTGGATATAGTAGCTTAACTATTCAGGGAAGAGCGCATACCCGTTCAAGAAACCCTCCATGGAGTAGCACACGGCCCTGTATATATGCAACAACACTAACTAACTAACGCTTAGAGACTATTAAATTAGCATTAAAATATTTATGTCAATTTATCGAATGAACCGTCACAAAAATTATGCTGGAGTGCTTTGTGTTTGTGCATATGACATATACATATACTCACGATTTGTAACATAAGGGACAGTTTTTCATTAATTCATCTCCTTGAAATATTGGTGATGACAACAATGAATCTTTGGTCATGTGCAGGTGAGAGTGTTCGTCATGAAGGCAAACACAAAAACTGGTTTATCAGCAAAACATATCGAAGGTAATATTTATTGCATCATCATTAGGTGCCATATATGTTGCAGGCGTAGGCGATCAAGACCCTCCATTTCCCACGATCATAGGTGTCTCGTAATAGTTTCGTTGTGCTCATTCCTAGCCAGGTTGCTAGACCCTCTTTAAACTTTGCCGACTTCTGTCACCGTATGTTGTAGGTTTCTCTTTCTCATCATTCAATTATTGCCTATTTGAATGATATAATTAAAAAAGTGTCAAAGGTCTTCGAATACAGATATAAAATGTAACACGCGCACATACAAACACACAACTATTGTAATTATGGATATAATCACAGAAATGGTACTGCTACCCTAATGTATGTGAGGATAATGATATATATATATATATATATATATATATATATATATATATATATATATATATATATATATATATATATATATATGCCAGAGTACAGTCAGATGTATATTCAAATGTTAATTTAATATTTGTCAGCAATATCCGTACTTGTAGTTGAATTGTTTTTCTGTTTTCATAATAATAATTGTTTTGTTGTAGACAAACGTGAAGGCATAAACTCAGAGACGATGAAAGCTACAACGGTACAATGGAGAACAATTATAGAGGCCACGCGAGGATTACTAATTGAAATACAAACATTTTCTTCAGTTCTGTTTATATTATTACTGTGCATATCGTGACCTTTCAACTCAGCCTAGACAACTGTTTGTGATTGTAATTTGTGTCTAGTTTTGAGTAAATTGTAACAAAATGTAACAGTAACGTCTCAAGACGTAGTTATCCCTAGAATATCGTTGTTCACAATTACTGCACTCTCATTGTATCTCAGCATTGTCGTTAAATGACTGAACATCTTGTCATACAAATAGGAGTAGAATCGTACTGGCATAGCGATTGCATTTTACAACCGGCATTTCGATATCAAGCAAATCCTTAATACTAATGTTTCTGATCATGTTAATGTTGTTGTTCCTTAATCAACAGTTCCACAAGCTTCTGGTGTTAAACATTCACGACGTTGTGAAACACAAATTGTCGAAAAGTGAAGTTGACATTTGCAAGTTTCTCACGAGAGAACGACTCGGAAGGCTGCTGACTGAGGCAAAGGTAATCCAACATTTGTATTGTAATGTATTGTGATATGATGCAATTTGAATCAAGTTGCCTTAGAAAGTTGTACTGTATATGTATGACATTGGGGCTAAATAACTGGTGGACAGTAGTACCACCAACTATGTAAAGTTGGTATCCTTGCCATAAGTTGGTGGTCCACATATTTACTGTAGCTGAGTGACAAACTTATATATAAACACGTTTCTGTAATATTATTACCGTGTACGTTGTTGGCTGTAAATCAGGGCTGCATTCTCAACTCTTAATTTGTTTATGTAACTCTAGATACACAAGGACGTTTCACAGATTGCAGTAGAAATACTGTGTAATAATCGAGACAAATACAATTTAGATTGTTTTACTTTTTTAAAAACATTCGTGTAGCTATTACAAAATACCCAACAAATTACACTTTATATAATTAAGATCAAGATCAAGGCATATTTAATTACAGTGCTACAATACCATAAGTAATACAATTGAATAGCAGCCATTAATGCCATTTTTAACAGGCTAAGTTCATTTCATATATCATATTTCAACATCGTACGAGTGTTTTAATTTTTTTTACTGAGATTACACCCAAACAATCCAACTTTAAATCAAGCAATGTGCTTTCTGTTGGTGTCTTGCATGAATCATGATCGGTCCGTCACCAGGCGGCGTCATTACAAATGGCTACCGATCACAATGTAGCATCGACGTTCCGCCCCGGAATAAAAATGCCTGTTTTTATCAAATATATAATGGCTGGAATGATGGTTTTGATGCTCATATTCATATTGTTGTTGTTTCGTGTGGTCAATCGTATTGCGTTCTTGACTGCTGGGGATTCACCAGCCGCAGGTTTTAACTGACAATATCCATATCATTCGAATTATTGACCGAAAGTAGTAGGGTAACCTGGGGAAACCCCCCCCATCACGTACGCAAAATATAAAACTCTGAACTCCCCAAATCTGGACCAAAATGATGCTAACATCTATTGGATACCCACCCCGAAATCTCAGCAACACGAGACAGACGTAATTAAATCAATATTTTTTTTACTTTTATATGCGCTATTATATGCACTGATCTAATATTTCACCAACAGCAAAAATGGTGCAACTCACAACGATGTGAATCATGACGTTAATTGGGGACATGATAATATTATTATTCAGTTGACTGGTCAAACAATAAAAAATGGGCAATAGTATGTTGTGTTTTGTATACATCTTGTTAAGACACACGTAGTGCATGTGGGGCAAGACGGTCCCCATGCACGTGGGGCAAAACGGCCCCATGCATGTGGGACAAGACGGCCCCCGTGCATGTGGGGCAAGACGGCCCCCGTGCATGTGAGGCAAGACGGTCCCTATGTGTTATTCCACAGGCACATGGACACAATGTGTCAAATATACTACACATGCTCAATTATATGTAATACATTTAATATAATGTGAACGTTGCATAATTTACGTTCTGCTAGCCTGTGGGCAGTAGCTATGATTGAATATTACTAAACCAATATTATGTTATGTATGGATTGCACGGTATATATTACGTTAACTCCAACTTAAATTTAACAACTATAATAGCCTGATTAGTGATATATTACTGTCATACTTTTTTATGTATACATTTTATTTTCAGGCAGTGGTTTGTTCATATAAGCGAAAACCACGGGGGAGGGAATTTTGGACAGTCTTGGTACAATTTAGAACAATATGATTTATGTTCAAAGCTTATATACATGAATTGCCGTATAACATTGTAAAGGTTACAAATAAATACTGCAGACGAAGACAAAATCAGGTTTTTTTTATAATAATAAATGAATAGATAAAAATAAATTAGGCATAGATAACGCGACGTACAACTGGGCAAAAACCTGCTCAAAGGCGCTAACAAGGTAAAATGTGTAAGATAAGTCAAAATAAATTGAGATCAATTAAAGGTGCTTATTCAGTTCGATTTTTTGCTAGTCTCATTTCAAATTAATTTTGCGAAAAACCAAACCTACCTAGTATCCTCTGCAACATGCTAGCTTTTTTGTGCAACTTTTGTATGTAGTTTTTTGTGTGAAATCGTCAGACAAACTATTAAATTAGTTAATGCTTGTTCAAGCATTAACTGAAGTGAAAATCGAAATGCTGAAAAATCACTATTTTCTTCCTTGGTGAAATTTCGTCACTTTGTCATGTGATCGGTGAGAGGATGGAAGTCACGTCCATGATCTGCATTGATCCACACAGTGTTTACCATTTCGGATATCCACTATTTTGATCCTTACTAGATCTAACGACTTAAATCAGTTCTTTCGATGATTTGAACAAAAATATGCTTGTTTTATTAAATCGACTGCGGTTGTTACATAAACTATTCACACACTACATATTTGGACACCAATGAACCGGATTTGCGATAGGCTAAATCAATTGAGGAAGCAGTTTTAACATCAGTTAAGACCAATTAAATAAGTAAAGATTAATAAAGATGAGCTAAGATCAGTTAATAAGTTAAATAAGTAAAGGGCCCTTGTCATTAAAACAACATTGCTGCTATATAAAATAATGCCCCAAAGGCCGCACGAAACAGACGTGTCATTAACACTGCCTTTAACATAGCAACTGTGTTCGCGTCTCTCACGTTCAGGGCAGGGCGTTCCACAAAGTCAGCCTAGCCACAGAGAAGGAGCGGCGTCCATAGTGTACAAGGTTGTATCGCGAAACAGTTAACAAGCTCTGGTCGGCGGATCTCAGTCATCTGGCCGGCGTGTACGGAGTTATTAATGCCGACCGATACACAGGGGCGAGATGGTGTACAGCGAGTTAAACCAATAACAGAAGCTTGAATTCAATACGTTGACGAATAGGTAGCCAATGAAGAGCAAACAAAACTGGAGTGATGTGTTCTCGTTTGCGGGTTCTAGTTATGAGACGCACTGCTGAATTCTGCACCATCTGCAGTTTCCGTAGATATGAATCAGGGACTCCGTATATTACCGCATTCTCATAATCTACGAGTGACAGCACTCGAGCATGTAAGATCGTTTTATATGCAATAGTGGAAATAGGTTGTCTAATCATGGCGATGCTGTGGAGCTGAAATTATGCCATCTGGCAAGTGCGACTTATCTGGGAAGCAACACCAATATCACGGATGCAAAGTGCTGGTGTGATGGAGCAGCCATTGATGTCGACGACGACGTTCACAGGAGCACGTGTCCAGTTAAAAATGCTTTTGATTGAAGGTTGGGGGCAGGTTCCGTTGTCCTGTCACGTAAATTTGGACTCCACCAAAATCGATCCCCCGGACTGAATATGGCAACCAAAATGTTTTACTCTGGTGTACCGTGTACCAAAAATAGAGTCCCGTACAAATCGCTTTCCAGAGGTGGTTGTTTTGCAGGAATGTTATGTATAGGATTTTAGTAAACATAAAAACATGGGTGGAAATATTACTGTTCTCCTTTTTTGTATGGGGTATCAAACATACCTACCCCAAGTGCCTGTATTTTCACCCGAAATGGCAAAATCGACAAAATCACAGAAAGCGAGTATTTAACAGTTATGAAGCAAATCAGAGACATGGTACTATCAAGATCCAACTTATACACCAAATATTTAGTCAATTTCTTGAATATCTTTGACATTTCTGAAATATCAACCCCACCCCGTAAGGTGGCGAGTGCCTATGTTGTCAGAATGTAAAAAATGGCAAACAAACTATTTCATTTGGATAAGGTATTTTTTTACCAAAAAGGCACTCGCGACTTTACAAGGAGGGGAAATTGTTTGGCCAGGAAATCAATACCTGCGCCCTTAGAAAGATGTAAAATTTACCAAGATGATCAGGAGTAATGCCAATGGATGTCACAATAGCAAAAACAATTTACTTTGGAACAATTACTAAAACAATATCGTAATATGTTTTGGACAACAAAATAGGCACTCGCGACATTACAGGGTGGGGGATAAAGAAGTGATACAGCTCTGCAACCAGTGCACATAAGTTGCTGCTGTTTTGTGTTTTGGAATGCAAATACGCCTACGTTTCCGGAACAAAAAGAACTTTGAGCTAAACGCCTGCATTTCAGATAGTGCAAATTCGTATACCCCATTACACTGAGGTACACACAGAAAGCGAAAACGTCTTGCACCCTAGTGTTAAAGAAGCTGTTGCTGCTACCTTATGCCAACCTGGATTTTTTGCATTGCCACCCAGGCGATGGCCAACAAGGATCAGGCTATCATAAAAAAAATGGTCAAACCTTTGTCAGCAAACAAAGTAAAGATATATCAGACTATAGTTTCATGTAAGTAGATATCAGAGTACAGTTTTACGTTTATTTAAATAAATTCAAAGCTATTGTATATATATACTAAATATTTCTTATGTAGGTGTGTTCTTAGTATGGACATGTTGCTGTTATTTTTCAGAATTTGTTTAATTAATACTTTTTTCCATGTTTTATTAATGTTGATACGGCCATTTTTGTGCGATAATACAGCCACTTTGGGGGTAGGTATTGTTGAGACCCCATAAACACTTTAAAAAGGAAAAGTAAATTTGCTACACGTTTTTATGTTAATTTATACCATATATATTACATTTATACAAAACAAATCACTTTTAGCAAATAATTTGCACGGGATGACACGGTACACCAGACTATATCCGCTCGGACCGAACTTGGCAGCCAAAACTGCGCCACTTTGGATAAAACAAGTCCCCCAGACCAGTTTTGGATG
>BSQZ01000040.1:710098-877598 GCA_033239005.1 Lamellibrachia satsuma
TTGGTATTTCCAGGAATATAACAATATATTATTTATTCCACACGTATTAGGAAAATATATTTGCCAAATACTTGTAAGCCCATGAAAGATGTTTTACAAAACGTAAAGCTTAACTTGTTTCGTTGTCCGTTATTGTATAGCATAGATAAACATTTATTTTTAAACATAGCCAATCGAATCCAAGTCAAGTCATTATCATATATGCTATAAAATATGTGTTTTGTTAATATATATGTTTATCCTAAAATTTCCATTATAAGGGGGTTAAGCCAACTAATTATTATTCGCTGCATTGAACTGGTTCGCCAGCTGTTCTTCTACACGTTTCACCCTCATCCTAGTCTGCAAGGTTTTGGGAGGAGAGGACATTCTATGAGATTTTCCGTTGTTTGAGGATCCTCTCCACAGTTACATTCGGTAAGACCATTTCAACACCAATCCTGAGGTGAATGAGACACAACCAGGTTGGTCATGTATCACCGGCTCCTTTTGGCAGGAACTCATGTTGGTATAGTGGGTGGCGGGGGATCACATTCCTGGTTTCTGAGAACGATGCCCTTCTAACCTATGGTGGAGCAATACCACATAGCAAATTGATGTCGTCCACTTGCATAAGTTTGAAGCATCTAGTCAGAGCAACAGGAAATATGTATTAGTCCCAAAGACAACAAAACAGTATATTACATATATGTCGACTTGAGAAAACGAAGTGGTAAGAATATAGAGTTAGCATCAAGTTCGACGTAACAACTTACACATGGTGTATCAATGAATAACTTTACACATTGTCCAAATCTTTGGTCTCGTGGATTTCCTTGATCACACCATTGATTGTTTTTATCAGTACTCTTCCGGAGTAAGTCCAGCAGTCAGCGATTATTTTTTTCGCTTCAACAGCCTGGTCTTATAGGCCAACGATGCTCGTTTTGTTGGCCAGTCTTCATTATTGAAGATAGTAATGTCTTTGTCAATGTCAGCTGCATCCCCATTTTTCATTTACTGTCTGTAGAAAGAGTTCATTTGTGGTTTCATTCTCTGTCTCGGGAATGCCTTGGAAGCAGAGGTTGGGGCGACGAGAGTACTGCTCTCGCTTGTCCACCTCCGCATCCAAAACGTCCAGCCTCTCTTCTAGGGAGTTAATGCGTTTGTCTTTCATTTCCAGCAGTTGTTTCATGTTAGACATATGGTGCCCCATGACTGCAACCATCGTCTTGATCAATAGCGGCGCATGAACAAGAGTATCGGGCTCAACAACACTGGTACAATTGCCGCATGTCCGATCGCCCTTCGCCGGCTTTGCATTGCCCAGCGACAACTTTAATTGTTCTATTTCAACCGTGAAGCGTTTCTGTATTATGTCGCTTATCGCGTCGTCCAATATGGTGGAGGAGGTACGAGAAACGTGAACGGCCCCAAACATGACAGTATATTCAGCTGCTGAGTAGTACGGGCCAAAGGACAGTACTTCATATGGTCTCTGGATCTGTTTCCCATTTGGAGTGGGACAGCTTCCTCGGGATGTTGTTCCTAGCTGCTGCCTTCGCCTTTGTCTTGATGACATGATCTTTGTCGCTGTGGTTGCGGTCCAAGGTAACCCCAATGTATACTGGCGTAGGGTTGCGAATCTTTAAATTGTCGGTTTCTTAAGATGAAAGACACTGATTTGCATATTTTTTGGATTTGCCTGCAGGTGGTTGACGGAATAGTAGTTTTGTAGTTTATTTAGTTTAGTAGTAGGTAATCCATGTAGTGCGGTAGTGAGGGACTACTTTGTTTTATTGTGTTTCATCGCTTTGGTGAAATGGATAACGAACTCTTTATGATCATCTTCAGCAGTTTTTAGATGCTTATATTTGGTGGGATTTTGATACCAATCAGTCGGTGTTGGAAGTTTGGGATTGGACCCAGGACTCTGTTCTCTCATTGGTTAGCAATAGGGTTTAAACCTCCGTATGTTGCTATTGAAGGAACTCGTAGCTATGCATCATGAACGAGGGATAACTGATTTGCATCCGACCAGGTTTCAACTAATTCCCCATCATCATTGTGTATCTGAGTGTCCTTAAAATACACTGTGGCTATTGAAGTTACTTATCAACACATTTACGGAGTTATCAGTAAAACCATCTTGGAAAGAGAACTCATCATATGGCGGATTGTAAACTGCACTTACGGAGATCCACATAAGCTGTATGTGGACTGCAGTGTTACTGAATTATGACATGATCATGTGGTCTCTCTATCACAACTGTCAAATGCGGGATCCGTGGGCGGATACTTGAAGTTACTTGAATATTGTTTGGCTACTGAAAGATCTTCAACGTTGGCTGAGATGGTATACAATGCCGGCCTTCAAAAGGACCCAACTTCGCAACATTGTAGCTCGCCGACATATTGGTCTTGATTGGACTGTGTATTCATGTTTAGCACTATCCAGGAGGGTGTGTGTACATGGTAGAAGGGTTCGCAGGCAAAGGCCTGACAAGGGCGTGAACACTAAACGCTCCTTCTGTGACTTGAACGCTCCTTCTGTAGCCCACTATGACATGCTTCTGACACTATGCCTACAAATGTATTTGTGAAATATATGTATATGTCCACGTAAACTAGCAATTATATGAGTAAACTAATTACCTGTGAAATATGTAATAATAATAATACACTGAATCTGCAGTTTGGACGTACAATACATGTAAGTAATTACAATAATTTGTATAATAGGATTCAGCGACTTGTCAGTCATAGTTTAAGCTATATACAGCCTGGCTAACATGGCTAGCGCTACTTCTCATAGGCAATCTGTTCAATATCCTGTAAAAATTTTTATACGCAATTACAAAGTGCTGAAAAGCTGTTTTTCTGCAATGCACCCATAAGGCGCACCGATGTAGAAGTGTGTGCTGATTCAATGTGAAGTTTATTATGTAATGTCGTTCTTTCCAGCTGTAAATGAAGATGAAGAGGAAAACACGACTTCCTGCAAGCATCCTTGGCGAGATCTGTTTGTATGGGCTTTATTGTTCAACAGACGTGAGCTGGCAGATATGTTCTGGCACAGGACAGAAAACAGCACAGGTATTGAGACAAAACATTTGACTACGGTAAGGGCGCCATATGCTGTAACATAGTATTACCGATATTTCATATGTATGCACGTTAGTTACTGAATGGACAAACGCTAAGAGCAATGAGCTACATTCGCGTGATATCGATGCAGTTTCAATAGATTTTCGGCAAGTATATCGCATGTTGTATCAATGGCGGAAATGAATATGGTATATAGTTATGCAACAGATAATACAATATTGCTTTATTAAATGAATTGTTATTCTTCAGCCTTATTCGTCCCGCTACTAGGTAAAGGCCAGTGCATCCTACTTTGAATAGTATTGTACTTCTCTTCCTCGGCGTTATCTTCATTATGTTATATTTTATATTATCATGCATGTTATCTTCCTGGCGTTCGTCCATATCGTGGACATAATATTTCGTATTTCTAGGAACTGTGAATACATGTATGTCCATAAATGCGAATATATTGTATCGGAAATTGAACAAATAATCAAATTAATTTTCTGCATTCAATAACAATTATTTTTTATCTAGTTAACATGTACCATTATGAAATAGCACACTAATTAGTACCAGTTTGACCACTACCACGTATATAGAAATATGTAATGCAAGTATAATTTGACTATAATATATTCATATGTTAGTATCCTCTATGATAAATATGTACAATGAAATAATGTTTTGCGATCAAAGAACGAATAATGTGTCTTACAAAATGAAAAACTGGGAAATTTAGTGAGATAAAAAGGTTTTTACATGTGTTAGACAAATGCGCACTATTTTCATAATATGATTTCCTACAATAATGGTAGATGTCAATTCAACATAACAATGTCGTTCACATATTATATAAATGCGTTTAGTTAAGATTGAAAAATAATCACGTTAATTAAATTTTTTTTATATACTTTTATCTGATTTTACGAATACGACTCTTTGGAAACAAAATCTGTATTCGTTATTATTAAGTATTGCACTAAGTCTAGTTAATAAAAACCAAGTATTTTTAACACATGTCCTCTCCAGAATGCTATTTTCAAGAATTAATTTCGAAGGCTATTCTTAGGAAATATATGTAATATTGTGTTCCAAAATATTCAATGTTAATATAACATCATTTATAGTGTTGAAAAATAGCATGAACCAAACAATTGGAACACTTTGAATGTTTAGGCTGCGTGGGACTCGTTGTGCAACCTTTACGTTAAAGCACTCATTGTTGTTTGATAGCAATGGCACTTGTCGCCAGCATTCTTCTTCACTCTCTGGCAGAGAAGGCAGAGCAAATCAATGAGGCAGCTCTCCGTGATAGTCTCAGCAGTCATGCATGGTAAATATGGTATATATATATATATATATATATATATATATATATATATATATATATATATTCATGTTTTTAAAGGTTCTGCTCACACGAGCAATGTAGCACACGGTCATGGGCAAACACCTTTTTACTTTTATCAGGCCCATTACTGCGCATATATAAAAAACACAATATTTGTTTATTTACATTTGAATTTCACACGGGCATGGAGGGTTTTCACACGGGCAATTTGCAAAAAGCCTTATATATATATATATATATATATATATATATATATATATATATATATATATATATATATATATATATATATATATATATATATATATATATATATATATATATATATATATATATATATATACGTGGTCATGCGTATCGGAAAGTTAATGCCAAACTTAAATAAATATATTTAGATATTAATGTCACCAACGTATTCGTCATTGTTTTATTTCCGGTTGCTTTATTCCCTTCACTATAACATCTTTATTTCTATCATGTATTTTTAAAGAATATCGTGTTTTGCATAATCATTTTTTGAAACAACTCTGATGAGATATATGCATGGTTTGCTATTATTCAGCATTGATTTCATGAATGTTGGCTGACTTAAAACAATCTTTGTTTCACATTCAGCGAGTTCGAGAAGCGGGCTATCGGAGTTCTGAATCAGTGCTACAAAGATAACAAACTGGATTCAGAGGAGCTGGTCAAAATGAAAGTGGATGAATGTGGAGACAAGTCTATATTGATGATCGCCCATGTTGAGTACATGGAGTTCATGGGTGAGACGTGTTGCGATGTTGTCATTCAGAACCAATGGACAGGAAAACTCTACGAACCAACGCAGGTACAGTAGGCAATGTTCGTAAGATATAAAAATTACGTTACTTGAATGTATACGGCTACGAAAGGTCCAACCGTAGGCGTAATTGTTTACGGAAAATATAATTGAGCTGGGCGGAATAAACTAACCTGTGCAATTGCATGATATATTTTATACATATGAAATCACTTGCCTAATTCATCACATATATGATTGATGTCACGGTAAGTACTGTTGCTTACTTTGACTATAGGAAAACACATGTATGGGTCTGAAATGTGCATGTTATCTTAGTATGCTGAAATATCTTTTTTATATTACCTTAATATCAGTCCTTGTTTGTTGAACACCTCACCTCATTCCACACTATCAATCGTTCTTGAAGGTCTACTTGACTGTCCGCTACTAACGACAGGTCTTCTGCGTATAGCAACTTTCGGAGAATGTCCCTCATCCTCATCTTCCTGCTGAGGCCGACACCCATCCACTGCAACTGTATCATTACCATTTCTCGCTGAATTGTGTCATACGCTTTCTCCAGATCAATGAATCTCTTTCTATGGTCGTGGACATCTCCCTTTATTTGCCATACGTGGATTATCAACCGCGACCGCCACTCCTCTTGGATTTCACCTTCTCATGCAGGTATTTAACAATCGCCTCGTCCACGTAACACCAACACGTTCAGTCATCAACAGCATCTCCACTTCGTCAATATCTGTCGCCTGGCTTTCTTCAGCTTCGTCTTATACGCTATTGTTTGAGCTGTGACATTTACATTTCAAAATATGAAAATTACAAAACAAATCACAGAAATAGTCCTAACTATTTTTCAACTTTGCAAACTTCACCAGATTTCATCAGAATAATAATCTGGAGGTCCTACGTCAAATAACATTAAAATATCTTGAGGCTGACGTTGAAAGTTTTGAGGTGTGACAATATAAAATTGCAAAAAAATCACACAAATTTTCCTACCTAATTTTTCAACTTTACAAACTTCACCAGATTTCATCAGATTAATTATCTGGACGTTCTACGACATATAATATTTCAAAACTATTGAGGTTGACGTTTAGTGTGCCAGATGTCACAAAACTATTTTTTTCAGATATGGAACCACTTTGGTACTTTATTATTGTGGCCTTGACCTTGTTCCATATTCCATGATGACCAACAGTCGTAACTTAAAAAAATCGTCATAGATTTGTGTACAGTTGTTAAATTTAAGGAATGTTGGTGTATATCCATACATTTTGTAGCATTGTTAAAATGTTTAGTAGTTTTTTATAGCCCTGACATGCATTTATTTCAACATTACAGCAAAAAATGTATTCTAATGATATTGATAGCGTTCAATAATCGAAAACATCTGGTCCATGATATACCAACAAGCTTCTTCTGTGCTGATCCATCTGAGGATACAGGACTTCACAAATCTGTCACACATGACACCGATATTCCCGTACGTCAATGGGCCCTTGATATAAAAGACATGCAACTTCTGACTAAGCTAGTAGTAAGTAACATGATTGCCATTGAGACAAAATACCGTCGGAAATGTCTTGTCAGCTTGTGTACCAACACCGTACCTGAAGTAAGCTAACCAGAAAGATGAACAATCCAGAGATGACAACTTGTGTGCTATTGCTTTTGCTGAACTGGTGGCGTACATTGAAGATGTGCATTCAGAAGAAGGTGTAGTACCAGTCATCAAGTTAGTTGACCTAGCAAAGCTGTACCAAGATCGGTTTGACCAACTGGAAGTCAGTAGCGTTGGTGGACAGGTACACACGACACGACTGAAATGCAAGTTGCTGGCAGCAATTCCTGATCTCTCTACTCATTCTGAAGGCAGGGGTATACTCCTAATATTCGACGAAGATGTGGGAGGTGCATTGAAACAGGCATGCACCCAAGACAGTCGTGCAGCAAACTTGGCCAGAGAGCGGCAAAGGTTATACGACGAGACATGTTCAGACAGCAGTACTCGTTCAACGGTTCGATCGGGAAAGGGGCTTAACAAGCAGTTGTTCCAGCTTCCCTGTTGGCCTTGGTTAACATGATTCTGAATGGTTCGAATATCAAACATCAATCACACCTGAATTCTGATCTTCAACAGCGTAAGACATGCACGCCCTTGTATCTCATCAAACACGGGCATTCGACACCACTTATTGGCAATGAAGATCCATGCCCTCACCAGGAGCAAAAACATGGTGTCGTGTCTATTCAGGTTTGGCTTTTGTATGTCATACGACCGCCTTCACCAGATTATGGCTTATATGACAAATGGGATCTGCAAGCGGTTTCATGTTCGATGATACAAAGTCCAACCATGGACATTAAAGGAACATACCGATGTGTGTTAGTTATTGATCACAACACATCTACAAAAACAGTGCACCCGCTACCACCACCATACACATAAGTTCCTTTGATTGCTATAAAGAGCAATCAGTGCACGGTTCCTCCACTTCATGCATTAGCAGCTTTCAGAGTGTGATGACAGCTCCCAAGGAAGAACTTGAATGGCAGAGGAAAGTGATACTGCTCGTGGTCGAAGAAACGTCGGATGGAGAACAATGGTTACCTTGGTCTGCCCATTGTCCAGCAAGGTGTTATGCAACCACCAGAAACCACTGCACTGCTGCCATTAGTCATGGACAGTGCTCACTGATGATGACACATTCCATTGACATCACTCGCTCCTTCACTCCAGACCTCACCGCTGACCAGCAGCTGTATGCACTCGCGAAGGAGATCCAATGGAGCTGGCCGATGACCCATGGGAACGACACACTGGTGGTGATGTTCGGAGGACCCCACATCGAATTTGCTGTTTTAAAGGTAATGGAGACTTGTTCATGTACATACTTGTCCACGAAGTAGTACAGAACTTTACTCCGCGGAAATCTACTGTCCTGCTTTCTTGTTCTGACTTGTTTATATGCATAGCTGTCCACGAATTAGTAGAGAACTTTTCTCCGCGGAAATCTACTGTCCTGCTTTCCTCTTCTGTCTTCCATGCATTTACCTGTTGTGACATGGTGTCAGCATTCAACAGAAGAGGAGAAAAGACAGCATGGGAAACTTGGAAGATGCATAGTGATGTCACTACCGCATTTCAGGAGTTCAATAGCATGAACTCAGCGACACGCTCTTTTCCCTAATTGAACGCTTTGTCGTCATTGTGTATGATCAAACAAGCGATATGATGGGAGTCATTGAGGCCAAGAAGGACTTATTCACAAAGAAGTCGAGAAGTCTGGAGAATATTCCACAAACGAAAGCAGTATTTAAGCAACATGTGACACGTGCTTGCATTCAGGGCCAATGTTGCATTCATGCCAATGTCGTCAACCAGCAACTCCTTGCTCTGGCTATTTGTGAACGTTGGACAACATTTTCCCAAGCAATGCTGTCATGTTATGAACTTATACAGTGCGGCTGCAAGAGAGGGTGTCGTGGACATTACAAATGTTATACATAAATTATGCTAGCAATAAATGTGCAACATTATAATCAGCGAATCACAATTATACGCCAAACGGCCTTGGTCTAGACATTCAAGGTCAATCAAAGGTCACCACGGACAAGAGACAAGGTGGTTCCATATCTGAAAATAATTGTTATCACATATAGAAGCAATACTGAACAGTTGCTGAACTGTCATTTCAAAATATGGAAATTGCAAAGAAATTACTATTTTCCTCATCTTCTTCTCTCAAAATTACTATGATTGTTTTTCAACATTTAAGACATGAAAAACATTTTTTAGAACACTTATCTCGAGTTTTGTTTCCATTTAATACTGGACTCGACTGGTAAATCGACCATGGGTATTGTTTGGTGGGGTCTTTTGAAGTTCGCAGCTAGGGCAAAACATGTTATTTTTCTGGTGTTCGGTGACAGTTTTATTAACCTTCCCTTATAAGTTACGTCTTATTGTGCTATTGTATCAGGCCATATATCGTGAGAGTTCTCCCAATCTGTGGCTAATTAGTTTGTAAGGGAAACAACACGATGCGCCATATCCAGGCACAACACACTAAATAAGTCAGGTCAGTATTGACACAGATGCGTGATCACGATGCACGTGGGCAAGAGGAACTATGGTTTTTAAAGCGGAGAGAAAATATCATAATTCTCACTAAATTGACATAACATAAATCCGATATTTTGGTATTATTGTTAAAGCTGTTACCGGCATTTAATATGTTTTATTTAAGTCTTGAAGTACTAGAGAAAAAGGCAATCTACATATTTTCCAATTTTTGCCACTCTGTTTCCTCATGGCCTTTTTGTGTACTATTTCCCTGTTTTGAAATCAAGTGTAAACTCTTGTATTTATTGACTAGACTTAAATGATAGGCCATTTTGGCCCCTCGGTCTCTTCCGGGAGATTGCACCCGCCCTCTCTGTGTCAACAATGGAAGTCCAGTATCATTTCTGAGTTAGTCAATTCATCTCTTCAGTGACCATCCTTTCTTCCATTGTCCCTTGAAATCTTGTCTGAAGCTGGTGGACAGTCAGCTCTGGCTGGGCCATCCATGTCTAATAGTTTCGATACTTGTTTAAATGTGTCACAATCTGGCTTGGTCATGGATTTCATCGCATGGTCCACCGATTCAAGCGACACACGAATGTTACAGTGTTCAGTCTGTTCTTTCCGTAGTGTTCGGATACGCCCGGCTCAACGTATCCGCTGTTAGCATGAGTGATCCTCTCTTGTACTCTACGTTGAGATTGTACTTCTGCAGGGCTAGACGCATGCGCTGCAGTAGTTTCGGCGATTTGTGAATCTCTTTCTTGAAAATAGCCTTCTGTGGCTCATGATCGCTTTCTACTGTTATGACGTCCCGGCCGTACAAGTACTGATCGAACTGATCACAATTGATAACAGTTCTTGTTATCTCTGCGCGTGGCGCGTCTCAGTGTCTGCTAGAATTCGTGATGCGAAAAAACCGGTTGACCCTCTTGCAACAACACAGCTCCAAGACCATACTGGATGGCGTCATGCTGTACTGTGACTGGTACCATGACGTCATAGTACTTCAGCACTCTCGCTTTGGCGAGTGACTGTCTGAGAGCGTTCATTGTCACAGTGTGCGCGTTTATCCACTCGTACTCAGTACCTTTGACGTCCAGTCGTCGCAGTGGTTACGTCATATCCGGCAGAAGGGGCACGAATTTGGACAAGTAGTTTACCATGCCCAACAATCTCTTCAAAGCGGTGGCGGTGGCGTCCTTTGGCTCCGACATCTCCAGAATCGCCTTGATCTTTTCTGGGTCGGGCATCAATCCCTCTGGGGTGAGCAGATGGCCCATGTAACGCACGCTCGTCTGGCATCGTTTCACTTTCTGTGGATTTAACTTCAAATTCCAAATTCGACATCTCTCGAAGAATGCACGCTCGTTGGCATTGAGACTGCGGAGTACTTCAGTATCTCTAAATCCTGCGATCACAAAATCATCGGCTATGACTTCCACGCCTACCAGATTTTCAACAAACTCGTGCATGGTCCGTTGCCAGATGTTCGAGGCTGAGCAGATCAATGGAATCGCACAAACGGACTGTTGAACGTGGTTTTGTAGCTCGATTCTTTATCGAGACGTATCTGCCAGAACCCTTCTTTGGCGTTGACCACCAACTTCTTGGCATTTGTGAGTCTAGTTGCGATTTTTTCAATTGTCGGCATGTCGTAATACTCTTCATGGACAGCCTGATTCAATTCTCGTGGATCTATGCATATGCGTAGCTTGTTTGGTTTCGCAACAACCAACATGCTAGACACCCAATTGGTAGGTTTTGTTACTGGTATGATGATATCTCGCTCCACCATTTCATCAAGTTTCGCCTTGATTTGGTCACGCAGTGGCACTGGACTCGACGAGATAGGTGAATCACTGGTTTTCTAATCTCGTCTGTGACTATGTGGTGTTCTCCCGGCAGACCTCCCAGTCCTTCAAACACGTCGTGATACTCCATGAGTAGATCTTCACTTTTGGTGGCTGTCTACACCTTCACGGTTACACGCGCGGCACGTAGCGAAGCGCGCAGTGTGGAACATGGCAAAATGAAGCTGTAGTTGTAATGATCTCTCCTGGCGTGTTACCCACAATGTTGACGGAGTCACTGTTATTTATTGTCAAGAATCCTAGTTTCGTGCATGCCTTGAGCGACAGAAATGGCGCACAGTTATCTTCTGTTATATTAAATGTCAACACATCTTCTTTCCCCTGTCGCCATATAGGAAGTGTGACGGATCCCAATATCTAGTATCGTTCACCCCGTGTACGACTTGATGAATTTGTGCGAGCAGTGCTGCATTCTCTTCATCTGATTATCTCCTGTTGCATGACGGTATGCTTTTTGCGAAAGCACATTGCATTCGGCGCCGGTATCCATCTTATATGTCACTAGGCTTTGTGGCCTGGATATGCCTAGTTCCATCGTAATCACTGCGTGTGACTTTTTCCAATCAGTCCAACGTAGAAGACTTCTTCATTTAGGACATTCGCTACATGTCCGGTGCACGACATTTTGCTTGGAAATGGTTCTTTCTGCCACATGTTCGTCAAGCTTGCCCACATGCATTCAAATTATCCATGGTGACGTCCGCAGAACTTTCACTCAGCAAAGTCGGCTGTCAGTTTCTTGCTTTGATGTCTTCTGATTCTGATGAGACGAAGACGGGTGGTGTCTGTCGTTTCTGCACATAATTAACCATGTTGTTTGCACCACTTTGCATTGCTAGTAGCTGTGCTCTTGCCTGCTCGGCTGCTTTGCATATGTGAGTGACTTTTCTAACGTTAGGTCATTTATTCACATCAGTCGTTACTGTACGTTATTATCACGCAATCCATGTACTAGGCGGTCGCGTAGGATTTCGTCCGGTGTAATACCGTCATGGGCACAGTTATTTGCTATAGTGCGCAGTTCTGTGACGTACTCTGCTATGCTTTCACCATCTTCCTGTGTGCGGTTGTTAAATCTATATCTTTCATAGATAACCTGAGTACGTGGTTAAAAATTATTGTCAAATTTCAACGAAACGTTGTCTCCATCTTCCCATGTATCATAGACTTTTGTTGCATCATCTCCTATTACTGATAGTAGTGTTGCTATGCGTACTTCGTCGCTTTGCTTAGAAATACCTGATCTCGTACCGCTGCCAAACCTTCCGCCAGTGCCTCCATGTCGTGGCTAAAGTGTCATATATTACCAGTGATTCTGGTGGTGGTAAATTTGCCACCCGAATTATCATATCATTATCACGTAACATTATTTTACCAGTTGTGGTCGCCTGGCGTCAAACCGTGCATTGCCATTGCCATTGGCTTACTCGAGTGTCGTAACCGTAAGAATAAACAATTTATTGTCTCCTTGGAAAAAAAATCCTGTGGACGTCCCTGCTCTCGGTATTTTGAAAACATGCAAGTCATGAAATATTTCACAAGTAGCACAGAACCACAATAAGAAACACTAATAAAGAAATGTTATTATTACATTCATGTTAATAGGAACGAGCTTCACGAGGTGTGTGTGCAACGATACGAGACATTCTGAATGGTCGATACTCCACTCCAAGGAAAAAGTTTGCGTTCCACATGGTATGTGTTTATTTGTTATGTATATCAATTTTGGTAGAGCACTTCAAACACATCCTTTAAACAAACTGTCCGTTTTAAATAACAGTATCCAACTTAGCATAAGCTTTAAAACAGGAACTGTGCCTTTATTCCAGAATGTCAAAAACGTTTTGTTAAACTGGTAGGAATCTTCATAACCTAGACATTTTTGTGTAAATGACGGTCTGATACTGGGAGTATATTTGATCAGTATGTTAATAATTTATTGTTTTAGGTGATAATATATTAGTTTCATGTTGTAGGCGTCTTATGTCATAATGCTGCTGATCTTCAGTGTTATGTTGTTGACGGAACTTCCGCGGGAGTCACAAGACTCATACATTGGCCTTCTAGAGTGGAGTGTATGTGTTCTCATGTTTACCTGGATCATACATGAGGTTGTGCAAATTGGGTCAACCTGCTTGGGAACGAAAGGACGAAACAAATGCCAGGCAAGTTATGTTGCCACATTTGCAACAATGTCTAAACATTATGCCTTGCTCTCAAAATCCCCGCCCTTTTTCCCGTTATAATTGTTTCGTTTGCCAAAATATATTTATTGTACACCAGCCGCATACAAACTAGGTAAGATGTGGTGCTTTGTTTGCAGAAGATAAAATCCGGCTGTAAAGAATACTTCAGGAACGACTGGAACAAGATCGACACGGCAGGCTATGTGTTGTTCGTTATGTCCTTCTCACTGCGGCTTGGTGGCCTGCTCGACGTCGCACGCGGATTCTACTGCTTCACCATCTTGCTGTTGTACCTACGCTTCATGCAAGTGTTTATGGTTTTCAAGTCGATTGGCCTATATGTGTTCATGGTGAGACTGGCGGTACGTATGAACGCACAGCAGAACACATTTCCATACTGTATGTACACTCAACATGCTTACGTGTGACATATGACAAGGGCAGTACTACATCAATGTTCTGATTTTTCCAATGTGAACACAACCCATTTTAGAGCGGAGGAAATAAAGTAGACACTGTCTAACCCAGTACGTACATTGATAAAAACATTAGGCAGTATATCACGTTGTCAGCAATTCCTCGGTATATCATTTGAACCCAAGCTGAGATGGCTGTCAACATCAGCGGGTCTCGGGAAGAGAGGCATCACGGGGATACTTTTAGCATCAATACCATCTGTCCACATATCTTAACAACACCCACCACATGTTTGTCAGAAGAAGTCTTAATGCATTGAAAACGGAGTGAACATTCCCTTAATCACATAAATGAATGACGTCCTTTACACAGTGTGACCATAACCATATCTTCGCTTTTTATAGTTCAAATTAGATTGTCTTTGTTTAAGACTGCATCAATGCGATTTAGAAATGTCTTGACTATAATAGTTCATATAGTTACTTTCCATCGTGATTCACCATGACGAAGTGCAAAGATGGTTGTTGCTAGTGCTGAACTTCCAAAGACAGACACATGTGACCTGTGGGAATATATTATGCATGCTCGTTCACACGGGACTTGTATATGTCTTTCAAAATGAACTTGGTCACCTTGACCAATATACTAGTATTAATTTGAGTCAGCTCGGATTGTTGAGCATATACACTTGAAACAATGACGAGGGTGTAAGTAAGAAAATATGGAATACAGCAATAAAGACATGTAAGATTCTGGGTTTGAGAAGCAGATTTTCCCATGTCAATACCATGCCCCAAGACCCACACAAAAGACCCCGCCTGTTTATGACATATCAAGGTACCCACGTGTGCAGCACACACCAGAAACACGTGGCTTGTAACAGTGAACGCGATACGTTAAGCCATTTCACCACAACAAGAAAACTGAACATTCTGCCAAAATTTGTTTTGGGTCCGTTTACAAAAAAAAAAAAACTTTGTTTTGACAATGTGCAGAATGTTGCAAAATGGTACTGTAAATAAATGCAATGTTTGGCGATCACTAGCACATTGAGGCGATATAGCGTTACCGTTTCAACAACACTGGTCTTGTTACCGTATCATTAAACATACTACGCTACACACAGTGACTAATTATTGTTTCTGTGCCACTATTTTTTCTCACAATTATTTACCAAACATCATCATTACTACATATATACTGAACAAGAAAAGAAATGCAAAAAAATTAACATGTTTTTGTCACGATACAATGAACTCGCCAAACTTTTGCTAACGCAACATGACGCAGCTAGATGTGATGTCTCGATTAAGTTGGACAAATTTGTGCAGGGCGCACGTGCTACGTACGAGCCTGCCCGGTTTGGTTGGGGCCTGCGTGGGATGCACATGCAAATGCTGCAGGTGAAATTTGTTCAGTCAATCAACACGAATAAAAGGAAACCCCAACAAAAGTGTTACCAGTGCTATCCTTGACATAACAGCCGCTGGAGCCACAAATGATCGGCCACAAACTGAACAACATTGGGTGAACATTGCAAGACAAGACCGCTATATTCATCGCATCCATGTGATGGATAGGTTCCATGACGCTAATGAAACCGCCCGGAACATAATTGGGAACCAGCAGAGGCATGTAAGCGGTCAAAGAGTGCGCGTCCGACTTGCAGAAAGAAACCTTCAAAACAGTCGTCCAGCATCACCGGCTGACACGACTGCAATAGTCCAACATCACGTGAACTGGCGTCAGAGACAAGGGCATAATTCTAAGATGAAACACGATTTTGTATTGGCAACCTGGACGGACTTAACAACACCCACCACATTTTTTTTAGTAGCAGTCTTAATGCATTGAAAACGGAGTGAACGTTCCCTTAATCACATAAATGACTGATGTCCTTTACACAGTGTGACCATAACCATATCTTTCCTTGAATTTTTTTTTATAGTTCAAATTAGATTGTCTTTGTTTAAGACTGCATCAATGCGATTTAGAAATGTTTTGACTATAATAGTTCACGTAGTTACTTTCCATCGTGATTCACCATGACGAAGTACAAAGATGGTTGTTGGTAGTGCTGAACTTCCAAAGACAGACACATGTGACCTGTGGGAATATGTTATGCATGCTCGTTCACACGGGACTTATATATGTCTTTCAAAATGAATTTGGTCACCTTGACCAGTATACTGGTATTAATTTGATTCAGCTAGGATTGTTGAGCATATACACATGAAACAATGACGAGGGTGTAAGTAAGAAAACATGGAATGCAGAAATAAAGGCATGTAAGATTCTGGGTTTGAGATGCAAATTTTCCTATGTCAATACCATGCCCCAAGACCCACAAAAAAGACCCCGCCTATTTATGACATCCCAATGTACCCACATGTGCAGCACACACCAGAAACACGTGGCTTGCGACGGTGATCGCGATACGTTAAGACATTTCACCACAACAGGAAAACTGAACATTCTGCCAATATTTGTTTTGGGTCCGTTTACAAAACAAAACAAAACTAAGTTTTGACAACGTGCAAAATGTTGCAAAATGGTACTGTCATTGTTACCGTTTCAACAACACAGGTCTTGTTACCGTATCATTAAACATACTACGCTACACACAGTGTCTAATTATAGTTTATGTGCCATTATTTTTCCCCACAATTATTTACCAAACACCATCATTACTACATGTATGCTGAACAAGAAAAGAAATGCCAAACAATTAACATATGTTTTTCTCACAATACAATGAGCTCGCCAAACTTTTGCTAACGCAACATGACGCAGCTTGGTGTGATGTTTCGAATACGTTGGACAAACTTTTGCGGTGCGCACGTGCTATGTACGAGCCTGCCCAGTTTGGTTGGGGCCTGCGTGGGATGCACATGTAAATGCTGCAGGTGAAATGTGTTCAGTCAATCAACACGAATAAAAGGAAACCCCAACAAAAGTGTTACCAGGGCTATCCTTGACATAACAGCCTCTGGAGCCACAAATGATTGGCCACGAACTGAACAACCTTGGGTGAACATTGCAAGACAAGACCGCTATATTCATCGCATCCATGTGATGAATAGGTTCCATGATGCTAATGAAACCGCCCGGAACATAATTGTGAACCAGCAGAGGCATGTAAGCGGTCAAAGAGTGCGCGTCCGACTTGCAGAAAGAAACCTTCAAAACAGTCGTCCAGCATCACCGGCTGACACGACTGCAATAGTCCAACATCACGTGAACTGGCGTCAGAGACAAGGGCATAATTCTAAGATGAAACACGATTTTGTATTGGCAACCTGGACGGACTTAACAACACCCACCACATTTTTTTTAGTAGCAGTCTTAATGCATTGAAAACGGAGTGAACGTTCCCTTAATCACATAAATGACTGATGTCCTTTACACAGTGTGACCATAACCATATCTTTCCTTGAATTTTTTTTTATAGTTCAAATTAGATTGTCTTTGTTTAAGACTGCATCAATGCGATTTAGAAATGTTTTGACTATAATAGTTCACGTAGTTACTTTCCATCGTGATTCACCATGACGAAGTACAAAGATGGTTGTTGGTAGTGCTGAACTTCCAAAGACAGACACATGTGACCTGTGGGAATATGTTATGCATGCTCGTTCACACGGGACTTATATATGTCTTTCAAAATGAATTTGGTCACCTTGACCAGTATACTGGTATTAATTTGATTCAGCTAGGATTGTTGAGCATATACACATGAAACAATGACGAGGGTGTAAGTAAGAAAACATGGAATGCAGAAATAAAGGCATGTAAGATTCTGGGTTTGAGATGCAAATTTTCCTATGTCAATACCATGCCCCAAGACCCACAAAAAAGACCCCGCCTATTTATGACATCCCAATGTACCCACATGTGCAGCACACACCAGAAACACGTGGCTTGCGACGGTGATCGCGATACGTTAAGACATTTCACCACAACAGGAAAACTGAACATTCTGCCAATATTTGTTTTGGGTCCGTTTACAAAACAAAACAAAACTAAGTTTTGACAACGTGCAAAATGTTGCAAAATGGTACTGTCATTGTTACCGTTTCAACAACACAGGTCTTGTTACCGTATCATTAAACATACTACGCTACACACAGTGTCTAATTATAGTTTATGTGCCATTATTTTTCCCCACAATTATTTACCAAACACCATCATTACTACATGTATGCTGAACAAGAAAAGAAATGCCAAAAAATTAACATATGTTTTTCTCACGATACAATGAGCTCGCCAAACTTTTGCTAACGCAACATGACGCAGCTTGGTGTGATGTTTCGAATACGTTGGACAAACTTTTGCGGTGCGCACGTGCTATGTACGAGCCTGCCCGGTTTGGTTGGGGCCTGCGTGGGATGCACATGTAAATGCTGCAAGTGAAATGTGTTCAGTCAATCAACACGAATAAAAGGAAACCCCAACAAATGTGTCACCAGTGCTATCCTTGACATAACAGCCGCTGGAGCCACAAATGATCGGCCACAAACTGAACAACATTGGGTGAACATTGCAAGACAAGACCGCTATATTCATCGCATCCATGTGATGAATAGGTTCCATGATGCTAATGAAACCGCCCGGAACATAATTGTGAACCAGCAGAGGCATGTAAGCGGTCAAAGAGTGCGCGTCCGACTTGCCGAAAGAAACCTTCAAAACAGTCTGTCCAGCAAGAGGGTCCATCTTGGCGCCGCATCACCGGCTGACACGACTGCAATGGTCCAACATCACGTGAACTGGCGTCAGAGACAAGGGCATATTTCTCAGATGAAATACGATTTTGTATTGGCAACCTGGACGGACGTTGGAGAGTCTGGCATCGAGTCGGCAAAATATATGCTGATGGATGCATGTTGGAGAGGAAACCATCGATGCTAATGGAGGACATACTACTGAATTTACCAAAGTAGTCTAGTAAATAAACTGCTGAAATGGTGCTAAAATGTTCACTGTACATTGACCATTTAAATTACCACACAAAGAAATCGAACACACTGGCTATGTTCAACTGAAATGAAACACCAGTGGAATAAAATTGAACATCACATTCCGCGTGTCTTTTGTTGTTCATTATGTATATGCTACGACTATAGAACTGTCATACCTAACTACATGTATCAGAACTTCAAAAATGTTAATATTATGTAAAATAGTGGGTAATTCAAAAGTGTATTGTTGGTTGCGGTTATTGTGTTTAAAGCTTATCACAATTAATTTCCTGACAATTTGCATTTTTTTAAATTGTATGTATCAAAACATGGTATTCAACATAAGTATGCATTCAGTAGAAATCGTGTTTGTACTAATATACTAATATAATATCTTCATGTGCATTTCTGTTTATGGAGCAAAACTCGTTACATGAAAACATCACTAGATGCAGAAGCATACAAGGATTAAAAATAAGAAGCTACAAGTTAGATATCCTTCTATGTATTATAATGTGTGTGCGTGCGTGCGTGCTTGCTTGCGTACGTGGGTGCGTGCTTGCTTGCGTCCGTTGCGTGCGTGCGTGTATGCGTGCGTGCATACGTGGACTTGGGGATCCACTTCACAAAGAATTATTTGAGGTTTTACAGATAAACGCCTCATTTAGTTTTATATAATGTTCTGGGCAATCGTTATTTATTTGCACACAGTTTGAAGACTTGCTGAAGTTCCTACTAATCCTGGCATTATTCATCGTGTCGTATGGTGTGGCATCCCGGGCATTGCTATTTCCCAAATCTGAGTGTTCATGGGCGCTGCTACGTGACATCGTTTACTTGCCATACTGGCAAATGTATGGTGAACTACAGCTTGAAGAAATTGAAGGTGAGAACAATATCACATAAGCGACACCAGAAGTGTATATATTCCGACTGCTTATGTGTATGTTTTAACATAACAAGCAAGGTACCGAAATTTGTGGATGGCACAAAAGTGTTTAGAATGGTTAAACATGATGGAGATACACAATATTTACAAGATGATCTAAACAAATTAGTGAAATGGTCTGAAAAATGGCAGATGTTATTCAATTTTGGGAAACGTAAATGCCTACATACAGGACACGAGAACTTGGATGTAAAATATAAAAAGGGAGATACTTTTTTAGGTACTACCATAAAAGAAAAGGGCTTGGGAGTAACAATACTTGCTGATATGAAAGTCTCAGAGCAGTGTGGTGTTGCAGCTTCAAAAGTGTAATAAATGTCTTGGTTTGATTAGGAGAAATATATAACAGAGAGAGGGGGGAAGAGGGAGAGAGAGAGAGGAGAGGAGAGGAGAGAGAGAGAGACGGGCCAACATACTTTTAAAACGCCCCTAGTTTGGTTGAAGCAACATTTATCTAAATGTGAATAAAAAGCGACACATTTCGTGCCAATATATTATGCACAGAAATCACTCGGATAGTTTCCACTATCATCCACTTAAAACAGCTGCGACTGTTCACGTGCAAGCGTCAATGCCAACACGTTTACCTTGTTCAAGTGAGTGGGTGATCGTCATTGTGTTTTGTTTATTTAATCGGTAATAATAATGGAAATACGGCGAAACTGCATACACATATGTTGTCTTTGTAGATGCCAACTCTAGCGATGGACTCAAGGTCTTAGCCATTATCCTGTTCGCCGTCTACATGATGATGTCTCACATTCTGTTGTTGAATCTTCTCATTGCAACGTTCACGTAAGCTTCGCAAAATTGATGAGCCAACCAAGCACAATGTATGCTTTCCTCAGTAATCGCAGTTTGGATTCTACTTTTAATCGTTACGTTGTTTACATCACCTCACCTCACCTATCCTCTTCGGGCCCAGTGTCCCATGAGGTTGAAGTGCATCTCCTCCAACTCGCTCTGTCAACTGCTACGGGTCTGGCCTCGTTCCAGCAGTTCCACCCCAGTACGCGTCTTTCATTTTCAATAGTTGATCGCCACATGGTCTTTGGTCGACCAAGCTTTCTTCTACCTTCGGGCGTCCAGGTCAATGCCGTCTCACATTTGCTGTTCTTGTCCATTCGTAGGATATGTCCGACCATTTCCATCTTCTTCACTTGACCTCGGTGCTGATTGTCTTCAATTTTGTTTTTGCAAGAATATATTGATTTGATAAGTATGGCCACCTAACTTGTAGGATTCGTCTTAAAGCACTTGAAAAAATGTATCTACTTTTCGCCTTTGTTTATTTTCCATGTTTCACCATACAACAACACTGGTTTAACAAGTGTGTTAAAAGCCTCAATTTAGATCTCAATGTGTATATATTTGAACTCCATATTTGCTTTAGCTTCATGATAGATACCCTAGCTTTACGAATTATGTTAACAATGTCATCACCGCCGCTTTCTTCTTGCTTACTGACGTGAGCACCCAGGTAGGTATACTTGTCCACTTTATTTAGTTCCTGATCATCAATTGGTATTTTGTTTTTGTACTTGCTGTTTATCCTCAATATTGAGTTTTCTCTTTGTTTATTCCTAGGCCTGTCCTTGCTGCAAATTGATTCAGTTGCCTTGTCTTTGTTTGGGCGTGTGCAACATAATGATATGAGTGCTATGTCATCGGCAAAGTCCAGGTCCTCTAGTTTTGACGTGAAGTTCCATCTTATCCCTGTTTTATTTCCAGCTGTTGTTTTCTCATCATCCAGTCTACCATCAAGAAAAAATCTAGACATAACACATTTTTGTTTAATTCCGGTTTTAACTCTGAACCACTCAGATTCCTCACCTTCGTCTAACACTGCACATTCACTACCGTATAACATCTGAACCATGTGAATTATCTTGCATGGAATTTCATAGCTCTCCATGATGTTCCATAGACTTTCTCGGGGCATTGAGTCAAACGTGATGTATAGAGTTGCCAGCCATTCCACAAAGTGTTCTCCATGTTTTTGGCTCTTTCTCTTATTCCCAAACTACTCTGACTAAGATTACAAGTCTGATGTTTTCATGTATGCTTTTAATAATGCTGCTTGCCACCTGCTTTCCCGTTTTTCATCTTCATTTGCGCTGTTCTAATTTGTGCTGTTGTTATTGGGTCAGTGCTGATTTCTGTATCTATCTCCACATCCACATTACGTTGTTTACCATCATAGAAAGTAACAATTGAAGCCACGTGTGTTACATATTGCAATATGCCAACAGTATTAATGACCTATATAGTTTGACTCCATGCGTCCGTTTTAAACAAGAACTCATTTTTCTGGTAAGTATGGAGTAAGTGAGCTGTCGATCGATAGATATTTTCAGCATGCAAGCCAATCATGATCACCACTGAAATGGACCTGAGATAAAAAAAAACTAAAACGTATCAAACAGAAATGGCCACAGACGAAAAGGCACATACCCCAACAGGGAACTACCCAGGCCCAGATAAAAAAGAACACGATACTGTAATGGTTGGACACCTGGGCCCACATAACTAGAGGATACAGACTGAACTAGCCCCACTGCATTGTCAAAACATAGGCGTCAAAACCGGAGGGACTTGGGGGCGCGCTCCCTCTATATTTTGGTGGGTATTATATGTTAAATATGTGTTGAACCCCCAATATACTTACAGAAACCAACTCCCCCCACCACCAATATTCAACAGCTTCCAAGGCTTATGCAAAAGTAAGAGAGTAACAGAAATGGCCACCTGAACCAAAAACGGCATAAAGCTAAAAATGTCCAGCGCAACTAACGAAACGCCACCATACTGAAATGTCCTTAGGCCAAAACACACCCAGTCCGAAACTGCCCCCCCCCCACATAAGCGAAACAGCCACAGTTCGAAATGGCCCCCCACAGTAAAAGGTTAACGCTCACAACGATCACACCACTACGCAGCACCAAAGAGCTACACTACTAATTGTAACTGGTAATTAGGGGATTCACATGTGGAATTGGGATTTCCTCCAAATTAATATATTTTTAGTTTTATACTAAATCATTAGGATTCCCCTTTACACAATAGCATTTAATTATGCATACACTATTTTGTATGCATCACTAGAATTGGCATGCTTTTGATTTAAGTTTGCACTGTAAAAAGATCCAAAACTGAAGCTATATTACATTTCTCTACATCTTCCCATAAACGGTTATATGAACACAGAGGCATAGATTTGATGGCCCCGTAGGTCCATTTGGCTGCACGTTGCCAACCCCAAATGTTTACTTTAAACAAAGATTTGCAGAAGCCAAGATTAGTCATCAACTTATCACCCTACAAGAGGACATTCTATTGTCTAGACCTTCCCTTCAATTCACCAGTGCCTGAATGACCAGCCCACCCCAGTTGGTACAGTGCATTTGTGCTCTGTGATGTTCTCCCTCCTATTCATACATGCCTGAACCTGATCTCTCTCAGGGTAGTGGCTGCAATAGTCACTGCAGGCCTTCTGGAAACATCTGTATAACATGGCTGTGAAATATCCAGTAATTTCAACTGTTAAATGAGCAAAAAATTGAGAGTTGTTGTCAAAGATAAATTTTATTAAATTAGCCTTGCTGAAAAAGTTTATTAATTAAATTAAATTAGCCTTTCTGAAAAAAGTTAATTAATTAAATGAAATTAATTGAGTTAATTCAATTAATAAATGAACAATTGAAATTAACCCATGCCTGATATATATATATATATATATATATATATATATATATATATATATATATATATATATATATATGTATACATATATATATATTTATGCAATAACCAACACAAGTCAGATGTAGTAGAGATTGAAAAGGGCCAAATAAATGACGTTTTATTGCAAAGTGGACTGCTTATCACGCAGCCACTTTGGGAAGCACATTAACAGGAATGTGAGCTCCTCAAAGCAAACCAGACAGGAACTGAACACATGTACAGCCCCGTCCGGCAAGTTTCTCAGAGCCCACATTCCTACAGGCATGACGATAACATATATACATCAAGAAGTCGTCATGAACATGTAATGCAAAGAATACAGACATTCCACCACAATACACAAATTTAATTACAAACAGGTGGGGCCATTTCGCTAACCTATATAAACATAAGCCAAGAATACCGATGAAGAAACAGGAAGCCTGTCTGCGCAGAAAACCCCATGAACACCAACTACTAGGGGATAAACCCCTGTGTTCATCTAATATAAAGCGAAAAGCGGGGAAAGCGGTTTCGACATCTTCCAACTTCCTATTTCATCAACGATGTACAATCGCATTTTACACTAAATGTTGAAAATAAGGAAGGAAGGTGGGGAGGAGGGCGGATTTCGAGAGACAAATTTTCTAGACACAACTTCGCGATGCAGAGACTGGAACAGGAGTGAAAGATTCCAGCTGCTGGCTCTGGTTTGAACTGGTTTCCGTTAAGCCGTGATTGGCTGAATATCGTGGAGTAATACAAATTATTTGGCCAAATAGTTCCGGTGTAGTCTCGGACACCCAGGGCAAGACTTGCCTTGGTTATCTCATAAAATCTGTTATTCAGCTGTAAGTTGCATAAGTCCATTTATGCAATAACCAACACAAGTCCGATGTAGTAGAGATTGAAAAGGGCCAAATAAATGACGTTTTATTGCAAAGTGGACTGCTTATCACGCAGCCACTTTGGGAAACACATTAACAGGAATGTGAGCTCCTCAAAGCAAACCAGACAGGAACTGAACACATGTACAGCCCCTTCCGGCAAGTTTCTCAGAGCCCACATTCCTACAGCCATGACGATAACATATATACATCAAGAAGTCGTCATGAACATGTAATGCAAAGAATACAGACATTCCACCACCAACACACAAATTTAATTACAAACAGGTGGGGCCATTTCGCCACAAGGTCACCCACAAACATGTGACCACCCCACCGCGACCTAACCTTTTAAGCAATTCTGATATACTTCCTAAAAGCATCTGAGCTCCACCTGCCTGCTGCCCTGATTTGTGCATCTGACTCCCCCCGCAAGGCCGCTGCGGTAGCTGCACCAATGCGAAAACTGTGACCCTTAAATGAACTAGACTTGTATCCGCAAAAACTGAGGAGCCGTTTCAGAGACACATCGAATTCACCCCGGAGCATAGGTGAGCCATCCGGGTAACCAAAAAGGATACCTTGCACTGGGCCTATGGCCTGAATAAACTCCCTCAAGAAAGCTGCCGGTTGGATGAGTGACCCTTCTAGGCATTCCCCTCTCACCTGCAGAGATTGCGGACCGTGGCGAGCACTGTGCTTAAAACGGCGGAAAGATACATTTATAAGGTCACCGGTCAACGTGACATCTCCCACGTGGAGACAGCCCTGCGTCATGTTCCTCGACCTGGGCACCATTTCTCCGACTCGCAAGTATGCCCTGAAGGCAATGACCATCATGGCTCGGAGCATAGTGCACGTATAGGTTGATGCGAAAACAGTGGGGAGAGCCTGCACCAGGCAAGAAAGGATGGGTAGTGTGACAGGCAGGCGGACATCAGGAACAGATCCAAGATTCCGAGCGCCAGCCAGCAGTTTGACTACGATGAAGTTGCTAGTTGGATCTGGTAGGCCATTAATCTTGTGAAAATAGGCTAGTGCTGACACATTGGACACAACTGTGGCAGGGGCAGCACCACTGGCATGCAGGTGTGCCACGAAGAGGAGGATCATTGCCACTGGTATTGGCAAAGAGGGATACATACCAAGCGACTGAAAGAAAGTTACTAACTTACCCCACGCCCGCTGATAGTGGGCTCTCGTAGATGGCGCCAGTGAAGCCTCTAGCAACCGACTCAGAGATTCCCCAAGCCCGCTGGGGAGATACTGTAGGGAATTTCCCGCGGGCTGGTTTCTGCCCATGGTGCCAGAGCTCGGAATTCCCGTACCTGTGAACGTGATAGTTTGTCAGCTAAAGTGTTGATCCTACCTGGAATATGGCGGGCAGTGAAATTGATGTTGAAACGCAAGCACGCTAAAACCAGTGGACGGATTAAGGCCATGATGTGGGGCTCGCGTGACGTTTGCTTGTTAATAATTGGCACAAGAGCCTCATTGTCTGTGTAGAAACACACACTTCTGTTTGCCCATCTACCGCCCCACACGATCACTGCTGCCATTATAGGGTAAAGTTCTAGAACTGATATGTTGTATGAGCGCCATGATACTGGCCACTGCCCATAAAACCATGCGCCACCATACAGTGCCCCGAAACCTATACTTCAGGAGGCATCAGTGTACAGGTGCAAGTGGTCGCCCGTAAGGAAGTTGTCATCTAGGAAAAAGGACCGGCCATTAAATAGAAGCAAGAACTCCTGCCATACCTGTAGATCGAGTTTTGCCTGACGAGTCAACCTGATGTGGTGATGGGGTTTCTGGACCCCTAATGTCATGTCTATGATTCTTCTCAGAAAAGCTCTACCTGGCACAATCACTGTGCAAGCAAAATTCAGGATGCCGATGAGTGACTGCAGAACTCTAAGTGTTACTTTCTGTTGTCTCTGAAAATCTTCCAGCAGTGCCTTAGCTTTCTCTAACTTATCCTCTGGCAGTCTAGCTTCCATAAGCACTGTATCTAAAGTAATGCCGAGAAAAGTGATGACACGGGTAGGAGCCACTGTCTTCCCAGGTGCTAAGGGAACCCCGAGTTCGAGGCAAAGATTAACAAAAGCTTGTAGATCTTGTCCGCATTTCGCACGAGAATTGGCAATAAACAGAAAGTCATCGATAACATGGACGATCGCAGTCGCTCCCAGTTTAGACTTTGCGATCCACTCCAACGCAGTACTGAAGGACTCGAAGATCGCACAAGCGCTGGAAACTCCCATTGGAAGGACAGCATCCATGAAAAACTTACCCTTCCACTGGAAACCCAAAAGCGGTCGGTCCCTTGGTGAGACTGGAATAATCCTAAAAGCTGATTCTATGTCCACTTTAGCCATAAAGACCTGACTACTGGGTAGCTGTTTGATGAGCCTAATAGCATCCTGTATAGTTGCGTATTGGACAGCGGAAATTTCCTTGGGAATGAAATCATTTACCGAGGAACCCTCTGGGTAGGATAAGTGATGTATCGTTCGGAATTCCCCAGGACTCTTTTTAGGGACTACCCCCAAAGGGGAAATCCTGAAGTTGTCACTAGGGGGTGGCGTATCAAACGGACCTAAAATTCTGCCTAGCGCTAGCTCCTTCGCTATCTTGTTGTCTACTACTGCAGGGAATTCGATGGCAGACTTCAAATTGGTGACCCTTTTAGCTTGTTGTGCTGGTAAGCCAAAGCAGCCAATTCTGAACCCGTGCTGAAAGCCATTGAGAAGATACTCAACAATATTACGATTGTAGCCGACAAGAAAATATCTAAGTGCATCAGGGGAAACTGGGGTAGGCATACTATCTCCTGAAGACGGCTGGTCGCGAACTGGCAGTCGACGATTGGGTTGCAGGGATGCCGGTGGCTGAACTCGGTCGAGCAGGATTGGGTTGGGTGCGTTGCCTATAGCATCGTGCCGCTGAGTGGGGGCCACCACAGCGTCTACACTTGTGTGTGTAACGACAAGTGGCTGCGTTACAGACCTCCCCCCGATCGAATGCGAAGCAGGTTTTTGTGGATGGCCACTTAGCCTTACCCCAGCTGGCCTTACCCTTGCTACGAAAGGGAGTCACGCTGGGTGTGGTAGCTGGGCGACTCTCTGATGCATTCATCCATAGGTACCAGCAAACCGATTCCCACCCCCAGTTGTTGGCCTGAAGAAGTGACCGGAACGCCTCATCATACGACCGCCAGTCCACACCTTTCTCGTATAGGGAACGAATTGTCTGGACGTACATGAGTAAATTATGTGATTCTGACAGATGCTGTGGCTGGAGAAGAAAAACAGACATGTAAATTTCGAAGCCCTGCAGCCATTGGTCAAATGACACAGTGCTGCTCTTTGCCCTAGGGGCGACACAAAACATGGGGGTCTCGTCGTCACTGCCTGGCCTAACGGACACAGAATAGTTCTGTGGTGAGGAGTCATGCAACAATGAGGAAATACTAACATACTCCCCTGACCAAATTTGGGCTTTGAGTTTGTCAGACACGCGGGAATGACGGGATAGGGCCGAAGTAGCGAACGATGCTACTAGATCCTGGGATGCCCTGGGGAGGGCGTGTACTTCCTGACCTGTATGAATACCTGAAGATATGGCCTCTGGCCACGGGGCCGACGGTGGTCTTGGAACGGGGCTTGGTGGAGCACCAGTTGCAGATAATGTCACCCGACCTGACGTATGGCCGCCCTGCGGCCATAGACAAGGGTTAGCCAAGGGCGGAGCGATGGGCTCCCCCCCGGTAGGCGCCGCCACTGCTGCAGGGGCCTCTATTGGAAGCGGCGCAGGTAGGGCGTTGGCCGCAGGCAATTGCTGCAGGCCACGCACCATCGCGTGGACCTCCTGCAAAATCTTGTCAGAGGCGTCAAGACGGCGCTCCATAATCGACAAGCGCTCCTCCGTCGTAGCTTTCCGACCCGCTGCTGCGCCCGCCACCGTGTAAAGAGCAAACCGTGTATATATGAAAAGCAGAGCAATATATGAATTCTAACAGGAGTGCACACCATTTATATAATTTATGTAGACACATCAATACGTATCGCTGAATCATGCTGAGTCTCAATGCTCTATTGAACACTCGCCGACACGACAGTTCGTCGAACCGGGGAAAGGTGATTAATGGTGCATTGACCAGCGGTACGGATGTCATACCCATAGATGAGACTTAAATTACGAGTCTACAAATTCCCAGCTTAGCTTCTCCGACAATAGAGGTGCACAACATATATTTTATTTAGACATTTCAATACAGAAGGGTCTACGTGAAGAGCGTGACTGGCGTACGTGATGGGAAGCATACCCATGTTTCCAACTTAACTATAAGTAGAGAACAGCTTGCCTACTGCAGCGAGAGAGAGTCGAGAGAGAGCCGAGAGAGAGCCGAGAGAGAGCCGAGAGAGAGCCGAGAGAGAGCCGAGAGAGCCGAAAGAATCTCACGGAATTTCTCATCTCCCGGTACCAAGGGAGATGATCGGCAACTTGCAGTTGTATCTGTATGTGTCAGTAGCGCTGTAACCTATGTAACAATAAAAGCCTACGCTGTAGGTCGAACCTGGGTGATACACCAACGTGTATGATTTGTCTTATTCGACATCACGTCAGGGCTGACTGCTGAATGAAGTAGGTAGAAGGTCCTGACGTGAGACGGTTAAGAGAGACCGGTAACAGCAAAGTTACAATGGCGAGCGTAGCCAGGATATTTTTTTACCATTGAAGTTACAATGACGGGACGATTTTTTTTATATCACTAAAGTTATAATGGCGAGCGCGACTACGGAAGAACAGAACGTCTGTTATAACGGCGACCGCTGCTGACACTACATACGCTGCGATGAAATCTACACGGCACGATGTAAGTTACAATGACGAGCCCGCTATCATTTTTTTTACGGCTGATGCTACTGACTAGTATTGCACGTCCCAGAAGATCGACAAGATGACGATACAGCATCCAGTGATGGCATCTGCCTGGACGGGGAGGACAGTCCCGGTACACCTGCCTCGCCCTGTCCGTCTGCATTCTTCGAGGCATTCGTCGACTAGCCTGGGCCACCGTGCGCCGCGACCAGACCGCTCCCGACCCCGAAGAGCCGGTAAGCCTTGTCACAACATCCCGCATGAGGGACCGACCGTTGCCCTGGAGATGGCTGTCCTGATGATGACGGTCAAATCTCTCGCAACTCCTGTCACTGATTTATCCTCGACAGTGACAGTGTTACAGGCCAGACAACCCAGGGACCGGCATTGTTACGTGTCCGGAGAAATCGGCCACTATACACGCGCCTGTCATCAACAAGCGATGATGCGAGACCGCCCGAGCTACCAGCAGCATGGCTGGGAGTTCTAACATCCAGGGACGACCCCAGAGGACGGTAGGTGTGGCCACGCGTGGACAACACAGGCCCACCAAATTGCCGAATGAACCACGCACTCCAGTGAACATTGCACAGAACGGTGAAAGTTGATAATTTTCGTAATGCATATAATAATTAGTATCATCAACTGACATGCTATGGTGAGTGAAATTGTAACACTCTTAATTAATAGAGCTTGGTATGAAGCATGTATGATGGTTTTTTTTTTTGTAGTATTGATACATGTATGTGTATGATCCTCTTTGTTTGAGATATGAATTATGTGTAAGGCTATTTAGGCCCTAAAGGCACATGATTATCTTTGTTTGTTACGTGTTTGGGATGGATGTTGTCACGTTACAACAGTGAAGACTAATTTATCCATGGTTTAGATGTAGGGGCATCGCACCTATTGTGACGGACTGGTGTGATCGTATGTACAGTAATGGAAACTGCATATCGAGACATCAGCCTAGGGCATGGTTACACGACCATCTCCGTAGTTACATGAAAGCAGGCCACCTTGTTAAACACCATGCAGTGATGTTGAGACGTTGTTGTTAACTGACTAGATTGAATGTTGTTCGAACGAATGCTATATATTTGCTGCTACATAATACCTCAGGGTAGTATTATGACTGTAATTAGCAGATTAGTTAATGTTATGGTAGTACATGTTTGCTAAATGTAATGCACATGGACTGCACCGCTCACGTGTAATTGGTACATGTTCTATAGGTTATGTTGGGGCACCCAATTGATCAGTAATATTATGTCTGATTAGGTATGGCTACCAAGGGTCGTGACCACATATTCCTCGTTACCCGTTACTAGGGCGTTACTGTTGCCGGCAGATGAACTGTCCGCCAACAGGAAGGATTCGTCTAGGGACGCCTAGACTCTCGGGGCATACGACATAACTGCTTAATGGTAACTTGACATTACAGCAGAGTATGTCGCGTGGTGTTTGTCTTGTGGATTTGGGTTAATCCACGGAATTGTTACAGCCCGATTCCTGACTGCAAATATCAGTCAGTGGCTGGGGAATTATTAACGTGTTATACGTTGTTAAAACCGATGGTATCCTCGTGACCGGAAGCCGTGAAACCCGCGGTCACGTTGCCACGTGGACGTTGATTGTCGTCCTGGTTCAACAGCTCAGATCGCATCCATTCTGTGCTTGTCGACCTCCGCGCTCCCAATGTGACCAGATGGTCATGGCTACAACGCTTACATGCTATTGAAGATCAGATTCCGCACTCGATTCCGCGTGGTCGGCGGGTTCGACGTGGGTTCTCTGACCTCGGTGGCACCATTCTCAACAAAGTGTTTGGGATCGCGACGGAGGCACAGTTGGACACGACTAGGCGTTGGATCCAACAGGTACGTTCTGATAATCAACGGGTGATTCATAACACCAATGAACTTGTGACCGTGGTAAATCACACGTTTGCGGAGGTCCGCCTCAATCGCAAACATCTCCGGGACATTGAGGTTTACACTTCGAAATTGCACGGACACATGGCGACGTGGACAGCCATTTCCACGATCGCATTTGAACGTGTCCGCGTTAGTCTGCGAATAGATCAGTGCTTGTCGGCCCTGGAAAGCATATAATTTCTGGTTTCATCAGCGGGACCTATATCGTAGACAGCGTGCCGCGTTGGAAAGCGGATTGCTGACGGAAGATTTTACCGCCAGCCGACTTAGGACCTATTTTAACAGGCTAGCCGCCGAGTGGGACAGTATGCCCCAGGAGCGGAATTGTTTTTATAAATTGATACGCCTTGTCACAGGTTTCTTTTACACGGCCTCTAGCAGCCGTATTCTGCTGCTTGCACGTCGCTCATGGTTATTCGGGCGCCAGTACGTGTGTTTTTTTTTCCATGTGACAGGAAACACAAACGTAATATTTACATTTATGTTATTAGGGTTTCGTGTTGGATATTTAGTTTTACTTCTTTATTTGGTGTGGTATGTTACTGTATGATTAGGTAAGGTTAGCTGGTGACAGTTCCCTATATGTTTACATGTGTGGTTTTTGAATTTGTTGCTTCTACATGTGTGATTTTTGCATTTATTGAATTTTTTTCTCATTGTGTGGTATTGGGTCGATATGGTAATTGTATGGTGGAGGTCAATGTTAGTTTGCAGTTTACTTATTTGCATATATTGACTTACACGGTTGTGCTCTTTTTCTTTTTCTTTTTTTAAGCTGATACGAGGTCTCAGCTTGTGTCGGAGGGAGTAATGTAAAGAGCAAACCGTGTATATATGAAAAGCAGAGCAATATATGAATTCTAACAGGAGTGCACACCATTTATATAATTTATGTAGACACATCAATACGTATCGCTGAATCATGCTGAGTCTCAATGCTCTATTGAACACTCGCCGACACGACAGTTCGTCGAACCGGGGAAAGGTGATTAATGGTGCATTGACCAGCGGTACGGATGTCATACCCATAGATGAGACTTAAATTACGAGTCTACAAATTCCCAGCTTAGCTTCTCCGACAATAGAGGTGCACAACATATATTTTATTTAGACATTTCAATACAGAAGGGTCTACGTGAAGAGCGTGACTGGCGTACGTGATGGGAAGCATACCCATGTTTCCAACTTAACTATAAGTAGAGAACAGCTTGCCTACTGCAGCGAGAGAGAGTCGAGAGAGAGCCGAGAGAGAGCCGAGAGAGAGCCGAGAGAGAGCCGAGAGAGAGCCGAGAGAGCCGAAAGAATCTCACGGAATTTCTCATCTCCCGGTACCAAGGGAGATGATCGGCAACTTGCAGTTGTATCTGTATGTGTCAGTAGCGCTGTAACCTATGTAACAATAAAAGCCTACGCTGTAGGTCGAACCTGGGTGATACACCAACGTGTATGATTTGTCTTATTCGACATCACGTCAGGGCTGACTGCTGAATGAAGTAGGTAGAAGGTCCTGACGTGAGACGGTTAAGAGAGACCGGTAACAGCAAAGTTACAACCGGACGAACGACATGTCGTAGGGCCGGTTCGTCGTCAAGGTGCTGTACGACGTGGCACTCTGCTGGGGGCGGGCACATCGCTGATCGTGCAACGGCAGCGCGGCTTGCCGCCGCCCGCGATCTTGTTGCCACCGGGCTGTGGCGCAGAGGTCGTCCACGACGCACGTTCTTATCTGGAGCCATCCTGCAACATATTGTGGAAGGGCCAATACTGAGTGAACAGCTAAACTCTTGGAAACTGCCGCCAAACTACTCATGAAAGCCACATGTGAAAACTAGCTCCTAAATTGTTGTGGCAATACCACCAGGACTGATGCCTTGCGTCGAAGCTGAAACAAAATTTTTTTTTTTTTTTTCATTATTATTTTATTTTTATTTTTATTTTTTATTTTATTATTTTTTTTATTTTTTTTTTTATTATTATTTTATTTTTTTTTTATTATTATTTTTTTTTCTCCATTATATGAATACACATCAATATGCGACATTAGCCAAATGATTAGGGGGTCACCGCCCGCGATAGATCACCACAAAATGGAATCATAGCTAGTGAGGGGGTCATCGCCCACGATAAATCAACATAAAATGGAATCAGGGGGTCACCGCCCCCGATAGTGTGCCAACACAACTTTATAAACACAGTAAATTAGGGGGTCATCGCCCACGATAGTACGTAAATGCAAGAATTGCACGCAGTTAAGTAGGAGGTCACCGCCCCCGATAGTATAACAAATTTACAATCATATTTAGTCAGGGGACACCGCCCCCGATAATACATCAATGCAAACTGACAATCAAATTAAGTAAGGGGACACCGCCCACGATAGTATATCAATGCAAAATGACAATCAAATTAAGTTAGGGGACACCGCCCACGATAGTATATCAATGCAAAATGACAATCAAATTAAGTTAGGGGACACCGCCCACGATAGTATATCAATGCAAAATGACAATCAAATTAAGTTAGGGAACACCGCCCACAATAGTATATCAATGCAAAATGACAATCAAATTAAGTTAGGGGACACCGCCCACGATAGTATATCAATGCAAAATGACAATCAAATTAAGTTAGGGGACACCGCCCACGATAGTATATCAATGCAAAATGACAATCAAATTAAGTTAGGGAACACCGCCCACAATAGTATATCAATGCAAAATTGCAATGACGTTTAGTTAGGGAGCACCGCCCATAATAGTATATCAATGCAAAATTGCAATAACAGTTAGGGTACACCGCCCACGATAGTATATCAATGCAAAATGACAATCAAATGAAGTTAGGGAACACCGCCCACAATAGTATATCAATGCAAAATGACAATCAAATTAAGTTAGGGGACATCGCCCACGATAGTATATCAATGCAAAATGACAATCAAATTAAGTTAGGGGACACCGCCCACGATAGTATATCAATGCAAAATGACAATCAAATTAAGTTAGGGAACACCGCCCACAATAGTATATCAATGCAAAATGACAATCAAATTAAGTTAGGGGACACCGCCCACGATAGTATATCAATGCAAAATGACAATCAAATTAAGTTAGGGGACACCGCCCACGATAGTATATCAATGCAAAATGACAATCAAATTAAGTTAGGGGACACCGCCCACGATAGTATATCAATGCAAAATGACAATCAAATTAAGTTAGGGGACACCGCCCACGATAGTATATCAATGCAAAATGACAATCACATTTAGTTAGGGAACACCGCCCATGGTAGTATATCAATGCCCAATGACAATCACATTTAGCGAGGGGACACCGCCCACGATAGTATATCAATGCAAAAATGACAATCACATTTAGTTAGGGGACACCGCCCATGATAGTATATCAATGCAAAAATGACGATCACATTTAGTTAGGGGACACCGCACATGTTAGTATATCAATGCACAATGACAATCACATTTAGCGAGGGGACACCGCCCACGATAGGATATAAATGCAAGATTACAATCACATTAAGTAAGGGACACCGCCACGATAGTATATACATGCAAGATGACAATCACATTTAGTTAGGGGACACCGCCCGAGATAGTACATCAATGCAGAAAGTGCAAACACGGGTAAGTAGGGGGTCACCGCCCCCGAAAGTACCTAAACGCAAAAAGTCGGGGTCGCCTCACTTGATAGAAAATAAAGTGTCACTGAGGTAAAACGTTGCGTTACTGTTAATCTTAGCAACGATAACATGACAACAATAGTGTCATAATAACGAACAATGAGGATGGTGACACGACACAAATTGGGAATTATCTTCATTTGGAAGAACCACTACCTCGTCGCCACAAAAATTATACCAGTTATCATGGACTAGTATGGGATCACCGCCCACAATTTATGAATGCCGAGTAAATATAGTAAAGCGAAACTGTCCACGGAGGCGCATAACTGGGTGTATGTCAATGCGATAAAATATGGGAACATCCCCCGTGGCTACATATACGAAGAGGGACACAATGTCCGCGTATGACATACAAAACAACCAAGAGTCACCATGATTATGGAGTTATTAGGACTGAGGCGAGCTCCTAATTATCGACACCTTACCAGCAGTTAGCGCTCGACATGAAACGCCAATTTAAGTTGTAGTCAGCTGTAGGACAACCCGGCTAACTGCTCTGAAGATTGCCCCCCGAATGCTGCGAAACAGTCGGAAATTTCCTATATCGGATAAATGGACGCCATCTTGGCGGAAAACCTTCGCCGGGCTGTTCCAAAGGTACTTATGGCTCCAGTAGAACAGCCCACGACGTCCCCCACATGCGGACTGTAACGCAGCATTCGCGGATGCAACGCGAGCCGCTCCCGTATCAAAATCAAAATGGCGCCATTTCTTGCGGCGCTCGATTTGACATAGACATACTTGACGGACCCCTAAAGCTAACAATTCATCGCCCAATCTACCTAGTTGCAAACCTACTGCCTCTGGAGGTGGGGGAGACTTCCCATCGAGGTCGTTGCCTCCAAGAAGGGTAATGACTATGTCAGGGACGCGGGCAGAAATCCGAGTAATGGCTGCCGGTTTTCGAAATGTTTTAATGGACGGTCCCCTCCGACCCATAAAACGAACCGTGCACGTGTAACCTAATCTTTCTAAGTCATCAAGGAGACCCGCAGATTCAATGAACGCGCCCAACCAATACGCGTGGCTACGCCCGAGCACAAGCACATCTAGCTCCGACTTCGCCGCCGACATATTGAATGGCTGATTGCGGGAAGTTTAAACGTATACGAAGCGAGCAAATTAACCACGAGGCAACCGACGAAGTAAATACAAATGAAACAATACTCAGCTGAAAAGAGTGTTGAGGCGGTCTTCCTCCTGCAGGTCAGTAGACGCAGCTCAAAGTGGTCACTCTCAAAACGTATTTGAAAAACGTAACGACTGTTGGTAAAACCAAAGTATTTCGAGAGACAAATTTTCTAGACACAACTTCGCGATGCAGACACTGGAACAGGAGTGAAAGATTCCAGCTGCTGGCTCTGGTTTGAACTGGTTTCCGTTAAGCCGTGATTGGCTGAATATCGTGGAGTAATACAAATTATTTGGCCAAATAGTTCCTGTGTAGTCTCACGCACCCAGGGCAAGACTTGCCTTGGTTATCTCATAAAATCTGTTATGCAGCTGTAAGTTGCATAAATCCATATATATATATATATATATATATATATATATATATATATATATATATATATATATATATATATATATATATATATATATATATATATATATATATATATATATATATATATATGGTCATTTCTCACGAAAAGTTCACAAATGTGGTTCAGAAGGGGGTAAAATAAACGTATTCGTATAACGTCATACATTTTTTTTCATGGAGAGATAATATTGATCTAATTAGGAAATAAGAGTTGGCAGGCTAACTCCTAAAATTTAGCATTTGACAGCTAGGTGACGTTGGGAGTACAGCTGCAATTATTACTATACTTAAGATCTGAAACCGTACGTCTGCACACAAGTCCTTGTAGTTTGAATGGTCCCTACACTTATCTAATATCTAATTACATGTGATATTTCACTTTCTGTACGAAGAATATAACTTGGGCTTTTTCACCTGGGTACACTTTATTTTCATTGGAGTTATAGCTACCATTTCGTAGATGGCTTACAAATGCAGATGTACGGTTTCATATAATATAATTTCCTGTAGAATAGCGTATATTACTTCGGAGACCACTGATCAAATTTCACCTAGCTTTAGCGTCTTTTGAATACTTACCTGAATATGCAAAATAATTGTGTGCATGTTCCTTATGTTATCATATCATATTCTTATTATTTTCACAACGGTGCCAACCTATAGAAACCTCATGAATAAATTACAGTGAGTTGGTGAATTGTCGAAATGTATTCTTGTGTCAAAAATCATTATGCAATAATCAAATGTGCTTCAATGTAGTTCTGATCCAACATGTTTGATTTTATAGTGTCATATGAATGAAATCAGAACTGATCGAACTTTGTTTGATTACATAGTGTCATCCCTCTTTAAAACCACCTCTCTTTCTCGCCCTTCTCCACTTGCTTCGTTGCCAGTTGCATTCTCTCACGTTGGACATGTTGGATGGAACTATCCGCCCACATCTTTGCTGCACGTTATATATATATATATATATATATATATATATATATATATATATATATATATATATATATATATATATATATATATATATATATATATATATATATATATATATATATATATATATTCAAGACTGGTCTTGGGACCATAGAGTGTGCAATATTTAATTATGCCACGGACTGCTGACATATTCCACGTATCGTGAGCTTCGGGGCTGACTTCCAGGATTTCCATCATTGTTTCGCTAGGCTGCCTGCATCTTGGGTTTGGCATTTCTTATATATAGTTCCTTGCAGAAGCCGCTCCTGGGCTCTTATACAATGTGCTGGAGAGCCGCAACGTCTGTGCCAGCCACATAATAATAATCATTAACAAATCACTGATTAACGTCAGTGATTTGTAAATTATTAGAAAGGTTAATTAAAGACCATATGGTGGACTTCCTCGTTAAGCATAAATTATTAAATTCATCTCAACATGGATTCCTTAAAGCGAGGTCATGCTTAACAAATATGTTATGTTTTTTGGAAGAAATCACTAAGTGGATAGACGTGGGATCGCCAGTAGATATTATCTACTTATATTTTCAGAAAGCTTTTGACAAAGTGCCACATCAAAGATTACTACTTAAATTAAAAGCCCATGGTATCGGGGATAGCATAACTGACTGGATAGAACAATGGCTGACTGACAGAAGACAATGAGTTGTAGTAAATGGAGAAGTTTCAAATTGGAAATCGGTTTTGAGTGGGGTACCTCAAGGATCAGTATTAGGACCTATATTATTCTTAATTTATATCAATGACTTGGACGACAGTATAACAAGTAACGTACTGAAATTTGCGGATGACACAAAACTGTTTAGAAAGGTTAATACTGATGGTGATAAACAACATTTACAAAACGATCTAGACAGATTAGTTAAATGGTCTGAGAAATGGCAGATGTTGTTCAATTTTGGGAAATGTAAATGCCTACATACAGGACATAGGAACTTGAATGTAAACTATAAAATGGGAGATACTGTTCTGGGTACTACTGTAAAAGAAAAGGACTTAGGAGTTACAATAAGCGCTAATATGAAAGTTTCAGAGCAGTGTGGTATTGCAGCTTCAAAGGGTAATCAAATTCTTGGATTGATTAGAAGAAACATAACATACAAGGGAAAAAAGTTAATTATACCTCTTTATAAAGCAATAGTTAGACCTCATTTAGTATACTGTATACAAGCATGGAGACCATATCGTAAGAATAATATAGATACGCTTGAACGCATACAAAGGAGAGCAACTAAAATGATTCCAGAACTGAGAGACCTTAGTTATGAAGAACGCCTGAAAGAATGTGGTTTAACAACTCTAGGGACAAGGAGGTTAAGAGGAGATCAGACTGAAGTTTTTAAGATATTGAATGGGTATGAAAATATTGATAGAAATATGTTTTTCTCACTCAAGAAGGATAGCAGAACTAGAGGACATGAGGTAAAATTAGTAAAGGATCAATGTAGATTGGACATCAGGAAGCACTCGTTCTCACAGAGGACAATAAATGAATGGAACAAATTGTCTACAGATTGTGTAACTGCTAGCAGCGTGAATATGTTTAAAAACAAGGTTGACACATATCTCAGGAGGGCGGGCTATAAGTAGATGAACATTGTTGGACTCTCGATAAGCCAATGGCTTCCTTGTCCACTTGACATCTGGGCCTTTGGCTTGGATGGCAAATATTGTTAAATATCTTGTTAAATAATGTAACGCCACACTAGCGATCACAATAGTCATATTGGCGTTGCTGCTACAACTGCTCTTCCCGTCGGGTTCCTTTCGGTGTATCTTCGGGAATTCCCTGACACGTAGCTTGTGCATTGGTTTAGGCGACTAATATAGTAAATGTAGACGAATACAAGTATATGATGCATTGCAACATTTGCTTCACATTTCCATCAATTGCTTATTTTATTTAGATGACATTTTATATGAAAACGGTTGTTATTTTATTCTAATTGACATATATTTAGCATATCCATTATACAAATATAACCATTATTTAAAAATATAATATGGCTATCAAACGGCTCCAGTCGATGTATCACGATAATGCTTCAATAATAAGTCGCTTGAAACCGTCCGTCATCTCCAAGTTGGAGCACGTCTGTTCCCGCGATAAAAACACTAAGCCACGCATTATATGCTCCTGACGGTGAAGCGCACATATTAGCTCGGCGAAAATCGCCAATTTACTCACTACTAGACGTTAATAACATTAATAAGACATTCATAAAAACGTGTAGAAACATATATTAAAAAAACACTCACCAAATGTGCTATTTGGGTCTAACAAAACTGGTTTCCTTTCAATTCATTTGGCGTCGCTTTAATTTCCACGAAGACCACTAGGAAGTAGCTACGGGTAAATCGTTACATAGCAGGTCTTGTCGACGTACGGTTTCATGTTGCGTCCGGCGACGTACGGTTACAAGGCCCGTAAAGTTTCACAAAACGTAGGGAAATGTCTTTACATATTATACTGTTTACAAATATTTAGCTTGACATATGTTATTGATGACATATTAATAGTTCTCACTAACGTATTGAACTCTTCTCACGACCTATCTGCAAATGTGCGACATACGGTTGCATAAAAACTTCCCAAAATCGATGTTGGGACCTCCCACAAGTTATTATCCAACGATTTTCATTTAAAAGATTGCGTATCTAAACTATCAAGCTGAAGCATCGCATTCTATGATAAATCGATGGTTTTTCGTGATATTGTGTACTATATTTGCATGTATGAAGTAGTCCGACGTATGGTTTCATAAAAACTTCCCCAACATAAAATAATCACGGAAATTCAAGGAATTGACCAGAAATTTTACTATTGTTCTTAGTAATTCCATAAATATATGTTAGTATAGATTACTATTAACTGTATATCTTACATAGGTGATTTGTGCGACCTGTTTTTCTACACTTTGTTTCATTTGCGAGAGCGTTCTATGCTAGAGTAGTACCTGCCTTCAACGGACCCTCCGATGAGCGGACACCTGCTATCGGGACACTTTCTCAACGCACGGACTATTTTACCATGTTAATGTCCCTTTTATGAGGGGACACCTCGTTAACGTGGACAGCGGACAGGATATTTTGGTTTTCTGTCCCTGCTAAGGCGGACAGTAATCATTATTTTCGTAATTTTTTTTCTCGAAATATTTTATTTCCAAAATGTCGACGGACAAACAGCGCGGTGTGTAGTTGGAAAACAATGTTATATCGCAGATTCGGACATAAGGCTGTTGGTCGTGCACCCCAATTTTCTGCCGCCGGGGGAAATGTCAAATGAGCCTGCTTAAACCTACTTAGAATTGCTTTGACAAATCTCAAGAAACAGGTGAACAATGTCAATGTACGAGTGTCAACCAGTTGGTTGTTTGACGCTGCCGCCGACATCAATCGCTGATGTTGGCTTCGGTTAGGCGGTTTGAAATGGCAAACGAGATTCACAAATACGCCTGCCATAAGAATCAGATAAACAGTCTTAAATGCAATTTAGTATGCAGTACTAATACGACACTGGGGTGAAATGGCATGCTTCCAATCTAAACGACCCGAAACCAACATGCCAAATGCTAAACCCAACCCAGCCGGCATACAACGTCGGTATGACGTTGATTATTAGTTGTATATACGTTGCGACGTCGAACAACATAAATGCAACGTTTTCTCAGCGTCTGGTCATCGACGTCTCAAGGACGTGGACATTTGATGTCGCCACAACGTTGAAATCAAGTCGACAACCAAACCCAACGTCTTCGCAACGTCTGGTTATCAACGTTATAAGGACGTGGTAATTTGACATCCATGCAACGTTGTAATCACATCGACAGTTCAACCAACTAGTTTCATATATAAATACAACGATTTTACCACGTCTGGTCATCGACGTCATAACGACGTAGATATATATGACGTTGGCACAACTTTGAAATCACGTCGACAACCCAACCCAACGTCTTTGCAACGTCTGGTTATCAACGTTATAAGGACGTGAAAATTTGACATCCATGCAACGTTGTAATCACATCGACAGTTCAACCAACTAGTTTCATCTATAAATACAGCGTTTTTAACACGTCTGGTCATCGACGTGATAACGACGTAGATATATATGACGTTGGCACAACGTTGAAATCACGTCGACAACCCAACCCAACATCTTTGAAACGTCTGGCCATCAACTTTAGTATGACGTGAAAAATTTACGTCCATACAACGTTGCAATCACGTCGACAGCCCAACCAACTAGGTACATATACATATAAATATGGCGTTTTACAAGTCTGATCATCAACGTTATAACGACGTGGATATATGTGACGTTGGCACAACGTTGAAATAACGTCGACAACGCCATTATAAGGTCATCACCATTATAACACTTGGACATTTGACGTTCATACAATGTTGCAATTTTTTATTTGTTCAAGGTGCGAATGTTAACTATAACATCTCTATTCTCTAAGACAACACAACACGTGCGGTGTTAGATGCCTTAACTAAAATTACAAATAATAAGACCCTTTATATTTGTAATGTTAGGTAATTTAAGGCAGCTTTCACCACACATTTTGGTATTGCGTAAGGCAGCGGCATATCTACCGTATTCCAGCATGCATTGCGGGTGCCGCCATGCTGCCTTGAGTTCGAACGAACGAAATCGATGGAAGCGAAACAATCCACTGATATATGCGAGTAAGTGTCACCATCCGCTTTTATTTGTTTAGTTTTATCGTTTGTACGGAACACACACGACCATAATATTGTCTTTGTCGTGATGTATTTTGCATTCTTTCACCGATTTGAATCTGAGCACATTTTCCGACATAGTCTATCGCAAAACTCGGTTTCGTCGCATCCCTCTTGTTTTCGATCATACCCTGTACTTGTTCCAGTGAAATGTGGTCATGTAGTGTCATGTATAAATTGCGCACTCTTATTATATAACTATCAAAGTCATTGCCATTGGAATAAAACTGCAGTATTTATAAATTGCAACGGGAATTTACCGGACAATAGAGCAGCCATGGCCCGTGGCCATGTTGACTGGCTGGGGCTTGTGCAGTGTGCTTTGTATTCGTTTCATCTGACCTTCGTTGTAAATAGATGTGTCGGTTAATACCTTTATTTAATTCCTTTTAAGCGAGTGGCCTGAAGAAGCAGACATGAACTGAAGCAGAGGTGGATGCAGCGCTCTCAGTGTAGCCGAAGTACGCACTCGACCAAAGTGGAGGTGAAGACTGATGAACAACTAGACATAATGCATTAACAGTGTTCTTGATAAATCTGAAATCATACTTTTGCTTTCATTGATAGTGTTTAGTGTTAGTTAGGAAACTATAATTATTGTGTGATTTAATAAAAATGAGATCGTAATGTTAGTTTGAAAATGCTTTGTCAGCCATGGGGTCCATTAAAATTTAAGTCAGCTTGCCATTATTACTTTTCGGATTTTAAGGTCGGCGCAGTTTAATAGATGATATGGTGTGAGCTTTCTTTGTTATCAAAATAAGTTGTAGTTCCTGCTCTAAATACACATTTATAATTGTGCCTCTTGTGTGTGTTAAGAATGTGTGGAAGCCATATACATAGTAGATCCCCCAAACACAACATAAAGGAGTATTTAACTTGCTTGTTGTGCATTGTTTCTTTGAGCTGGTGTTTCTGAAGCCATGAATTGGTCAGCTTACTGGTCTTGTCACATTGTTTCAATGATGGTTTAGCCATTGTCTGTACTTTCTTTACACTACCTGGCTGTTACCAGACAGATGTAGGGTAACATTCTATCAACTGAAATAGAACCAAACAAATCTTATTTGTTTGTACATTTGTAGTGATTGTACAGGAAATTAATAGACTAGCCTGCATTCAATGAAGCAATTCCAAAAAAGATTCAAATTCCGATCGGCTCTTGAAAATACATTCCGAAATATAATTGACCCCATATTTATGACAGCTGTTGTTTACTGTTACAATTAACAATATGAAAGCACATAATAATTATGTCTGCTGCTGAATACTGGTTACTAGAGGAATTAATCTACATTGAATGTATTCCACTGGTTCAGGAATGTACACATTGCCAAATGAAACCATATTTGTTGTATCAGAACACAGTGAATATCTTTATTTTGTTAATGTTTGTTTTATTATCAAAACATAATATTTAATGACTGTTTTGAAAAAAATGTCAACTTAGTGATTAATGATCTCCTTGTGCTCTTTTTAATGTCTGCATGATACTGAATACAACAAATTGGGCAAACAAGAGTGATGTAATGGTCTACATTGTATTCCATGGGTTCATTGATATACACATTGTTAAATAAAATGTCTCATGTATCGGAATAAGGTGAATATCTGTCTTTATTTTGTTCAAAACGTATTTAACGACCATGTTAATTGAGTGTTTCGACGACAAAAGTGTAACACCGGTGAGTCAGGCTCTTCTAGTACACGATTTACTCTACAGACCCACGTGTACACGCCGACATACATAGCATTGACGAAGGGAACTAACATTTTCATAGTAACACCTGTACAAAATTTTAGTTGGTTATCAGAAAACAGTAACGATCTAATGTTGACACAACGTTGAAATCCAACACATTTGGTACATTGTTGCAACGTTGAAACCTGACGTCGATCCAACTACTTTTCAACATTGCAACAACGTTGAAACCCAACGTCGATGCTACGTTGGAACTCGACGTCGATCCAACTTTCAAATCCAACTAGTTTTCAACATTGATACAACGTGGAAACCCGACGTCGATACATCGTTGAAACCTGACGTAGATACAACTTTCAAATCCAACTACTTTTCAACATTGCAACAACGTTGAAACCCAACGTCGATGCTACGTTGGAACTCGACGTCGATCCAACTTTCAAATCCAACTAGTTTTCAACATTGTTACGACGTCGATACCCGACGTCGATACAACGTGGAAACCCGACGTCAATGTAACTTTCAAATCCAACAAGTTCTCAATATTGGTACAACGTGGAAACCAGATGTCGACACATCGTTAAAACCTGACGTAGATACAACTTTCAAATCCAACTAGTTTTCAACATTGTTACGACGTCGATACCCGACGTCGATACAACGTGGAAACCCGACGTCAATGCAACTTTCAAATCCAACTAGTTTTCAATATTGGTACAACGTGGAAACCAGACGTCGATACATCGTTGAAACCCGACGTAGATACAACTTTCAAATCCAACTAGTTTCCGACATTGCTACACCGTGGTACCTGACGTTGAAACTACGTATTTTCAACGTCATTTTGCCTGCTGGGAAGGCGATACCGGTGCGCAAAAATGCGAATTAGTCATCCGCATATGAAACGATGAATCGATGCTAAGTGGTGCGTCATAAAGTTATGCTTCGGTCGAGATCAGTTGAAAATCGAGGTGAAACGATTGTCGTTTTCTACGTTTAATCATATACGTTTTCGGCCGCTCAAATCCATGTTATTATTTTCGATTCGTAAGCCTATTAGTTCAGTGCATCATCATTCCATAACGGTATACATATATGTATTTTATTCAGTTAACGATTAAACAGGGTGTGACTTTTAAAAATAATACAGTTGATTCTAGTTTACTCGTTTAATAAGCTCTATAATCTTCGTGTTGCCATATAAGACGGGCGGCAATCGCTGTTGTTTAGTAGCTCCCAAGTGGGATACGGAAGTGTCCGTTCAAGGCAGGTACTACTGTGTAGTTATGACGGCGCAGACACAACTACAGTACCCGTGGCCTTATTTGTCCTCGGTATTTCACTTAAAGTCTGTTGACGGCGCAAAGGTGAAGCTTGTGTGCTTACTATGTGCTCCGGTGCACGTTGAGGTACGTGCCAAACAACAAGCATCCTTACCAACTTGCGAAGTACATTGAGCTCACGATATCCAAACGAAAGGGGCTCGACACGTCAAACGCACCTGTCGGCAAGCAGCTGCAGATCAATGCTATGGCGACTGAATCACGCCCGATTACGCAGGCGAGTGTCGACCGACTGGTGATCGACTTCGTTAACAAAGGTTTGCTGCCGTTCCCCATTGTCGAGCTACCTTCGTTCAAGGCGCTGGTCGGGGACGACTTCTTCGCCAGGAAGAAGCGACACGCGCCAATGTTCGACCAGCTGGAGCGTTATCTGTCGGATGACTCGGAACATCTCTCTGGGCTGGCGGCGTATCCAAAGCTCCGCACCTTGTTTGTCGAACTGAACACTTCTCTGCCTGCTAGTGCAGCCTGCGAACGTATGTTGAGTGCAGCAGGCCTCATCTTTAAGCCACTGCGTATGTGCATCCGGGATGCAGAGTTTGAGCAGTAGTTGCTGCTCAAGCTGAACAAAGCGTTCGTGTAACCTTGCTGTCTTACCAGTGTGTCGAAGTGTGTGTTTGTCTGCATGTGTTAAACTTAAAAAAGTACTATTTTCGTTCTTATGCTTGTGGGCTTTTGAGTCGAGGTCTACTGTTGTTTCTACTTCAAGTAGAAATTTCTACTTTTACTCAAGTAAATTTGTTTGGGGTACTTTTACTTCTACTTAAGTAGATTTTTCAGGATCTACGTTTACTCAAGTTGAAAGATTGTATACTTGTTACATCCCTGCGTACGACCACATCTCATCGTCTTTTCAGTTTACTGAAGGAGTAATAGTACTAAAAACTGTTTGTGAAAGTTTCGTGAGAAATGTATGTATGTATATATGATTGTGTGTATGTATGTATGCATGCATGTGTGTATATATATATATATATATATATATATATATATATATATATATATATATATATATATATATATATATATATATATATATATGCATGCATGCATGCATACATACATACAAAAATTCACGCAAACATGCATACAAATATACACACAAACATACATACATACATGCTTCACCTGTGTATATTCAGCGCTTTTCACTTCACCCGTGGAGATCTGTTCATTCCAACTCCAACTGGGCTTATATGTGAAGCATTTATCCACACTGCAATTACTTCGCGATATCCATGTCCATATACCCATCAATGTTGCTAGGTACAGCTACGCGTACGCCAAAGTTCGTAGTTCTAGTTATGTCAGCTCTAAATGGCGCGATTGCCTTTGATGTGTGGATTCACTTCCGTTGCTGTCGTTTCAGTATTTGATCGTTTGAACACTCAACCCCGAAATGATAACATGAATCGTATCACTTTTTTCTAGAAACTAATCTGAATCGTGTTTCATTCTCTCCTAATACATGTTGTCAATGTTTAGAAGAAAAGTCTGCTGCCGGAGAGATTGTCTCCTGACACTCTTGAATGTATTGTCTCCTGGCACAACGTAGGGTTAAGAACCTCCTCTTGAATGTATTGTCTCCTAGCACAACGTAGGGTTAGGAACCTCCTCTTGAATGTATTGTCTCCTGGCACAACGTAGGGTTAGGAACCTCCTCTTGAATGTATTGTCTCCTAGCACAACGTAGGGTTAGGAACCTCCTCTTGAATGTATTGTCTCCTGGCACAACGTAGGGTTAGGAACCTCCTCTTGAATGTATTGTCTCCTGGCACAACGTAGGGTTAGGAACCTCCTCTTGAATGTATTGTCTCCTGGCACAACGTAGGGTTAGTAACCTCCTCTTGAATGTATTGTCTCCTGGCACAACGTAGGGTTAGGAACCTCCTCTTGAATGTATTGTCTCCTGGCACAATGTAGGGTTACGGACCTCCTCTTGAATGTATTGTCTCCTGACACAACGTAGGGTTAGGAACCTCCTCTTGAATGTATTGTCTCCTGACACGACGTAGGGTTAGGAAACTCCTCTTGAATGTATTCTGTCCTGACACAACGTAGTGTTAGGAACCTCCTCTTTAATGTATTGTCTCCTGGCACAACGTAGGGCTAGGAACCTCCTCTTGAATGTATTGTCTCCTGACACAACGTAGGGTTAGGAACCTCCTCTTGAATATATTGTCTCCTGGCACAACGTAGGGTTAGTAACCTCCTCTTGAATATGTTGATGATAATCAGTCCTAACCTTGTCTTTATGTTTTCATCAGCAATTCCATCACCCGAATCCATCACGACAAGAAGAAATCGTGGCACTTCTACTTCCGAGGTCTTGTATGGGAATATGAAACATGCAACGACTTGCCGCCGCCACTTTCAATATTGGCGTACATCTTCCAGTTGTGTGGATGGCTGAAACATAAATGTAAGTGGAATATTATTTTTTTAAGAACAGACGATGCGTCGTTTGAATGATACGTACTATGGTTTGGTCACGGAATGCCATTTCAATAATAGATTCATTATTAAATTCAATTATGAGTTAAATATGTGTAGTTGGGTAGCACAGGCCATGATTTTGTTGATGTGGACACTGCGCCGTGACAGGTTGCCCTGCATTTGTTGAAACTTCAGAACCTCCTGAACAAGATTCCAGAGGGTAACTTTAAAAATTAAGGTAGCTGGGTCGACTATTGTATGCTTGTTTTGAATTGATTAGTTTCAGTAGATGTTTTAAGATAACTTAACCATTTCTTCACAGATTATAGTTGAAATACTACATAATATACCAGACTAAAACAAAGTTATATCGTTTTGAGAAAATCCCCAATAAATAAATGACAAACATATAAGTATGACAGTGTAACTGATAACTTTACGGCAGATTTTGGTTAACATTAACCAATTATGTCTGCTATACCACCGTGAATGAATTACGCAAAAGTTGAATGACAGCCTAAAGTGGCAGTGTATTTTTGACACAAACCCTTCGCCAATCGTAATTTACTCCAATAGTATGTTGCGTGCGCGTAAGACGCGTTTACGTGCGAAATTGCAACGTCGTACGTGTTGTAGTTTTTCTCATACAATATTTGAAACACCATTTCCTGGTTATTCATGAAAACACAATCTCAACAAATGCTTGTTTTTGCATTGAAATTTACGGTTTTTCACTATCGTTTTATGTATTGTTGACAACATATAATGGCCATTTGTAATATAGACATGTCTTCTTGATTTGCCGTCACAGTAGTCCTTGAATATGTATTTGTAACGTGTTGTCGTCTACCGGATCAGGTTACGCCACCCATCTAACAAACACGTGGCAGGGTGTATTTACGATCATTTTGATTGGCCCATTATTCGGCGGGGTCACCAGGTCACATATGCGTTGGCATTTCCGTTAGTGTCAAAGTCACGATAAACTACATGAACGCTGATATTTGCTGGTTTATGTACGTGATTTAGTTAGGTTGACATAACACTGATGGGAACTAGCATTACAGTAACCAGACGATGCGTTCCGCTTGCACGACGAACGAATATAGCTGGTTTGAACATCGTTGCGCACGTGGACTTTACTATGAAAAAATTGCCGCTTTTCGGAGAACTCAAGGGGATTTCTAAAAGTACTGCATTTTTAAAGGATGGATTGGCGAAATATGACTTTAGTGCCCGGTGATTTTTTGTGGTGTCGACGTTTAGCTAAGTATATCCTAGCATGTTATGAAGAAAACAATGAACAAATCAACTGACACGCTAACCGCCCCAGCTACCTTAAGTGTTGTGAAAATGTGAGATGTGTTTTCTATACGGAATTGATATCATGTTAACACCCCGTGTCAGAATGGTGACATATAATGTCTCAATATTTTGCAGACATCGACAAGTGTGCCAACCCCCCAAGTCAGAATGGTGGTACTTACACTGATGCAGACTGTGGTGATGGTTACGAAGGTGACAACTGTGGAACAGGTATATCTATGTAGTAGATAGTATTACTGTGCAACACAACATTTCATTACATACATGTCATGCTACGTTTCAAATATGCGAAATCATTGCGCATACGTACGGCGTAAAAGTTTTGATTTGCAAGATTTTATTGAATCAATTAAAATTGAAAAATATGTTGCAAGATAAAATTCGACGAGAGCATGCAGTTTTCAAAAGTGAATCCCCATTTTGATTGAGCAAATATTACTTGCAACTCATGAATCAACTATTGAAGAAGAAAGAAATATGATATGAAGTACGCAGAGTTACAAACTTAATGGTTTCGAGAATACAATTTGGTTACAATCGAATAATGAAAAGGAAGAACGGTTGTTTATGACGTGGACGTGAAAAGAACTCGTCAGATGTTTGTTCATAGAATGTTAAGGTGTGTCCATGAATGAAAGAAACATGGAAAATGTGTAAGAAGAATAATGGTATCGTGTATATAGGACATGTGGTATATTGTGAAACAACTTATTTCTGTAGTGATACAAGTATTGCTTGACTATTTTATTGACATCGACGATTGTGCCAACTCCCCATGTCAGAAAAAATATCATATTCAGTATCAAAATATTTAGAATCATAAAACTTAAAATATGCCACGTAATTATTTAATATGACCATTAGATATTATATCAACAAAACTACATGAAATATCTAGCAACATTCTAGTATCGGTGTTAATATACATGTATATGTTGTGTGTATTTTCAATATTGTCGTAAATAGTACACGTATGCCCTAAATCTTGTTCAAATGTGTGTGTGTGTGTGTGTGTGTGTGTGTGTGTGTGTGTGTGTGTGTGTGTGTGTGTGTGTATGCGTGTGTGTGTGCTTGCATGCGTGCGTTGCCCAATGGCGAATAAATGCCTTACGATGAATGCAAAAATATAGGCTATATATATATATATATATATATATATATATATATATATATATATATATATATATATATATATTGCGTAATAGTGATACGTTTCGTGTGCCCGTGGGCTAATAAGGTACATGTTTTACAATATATAACACAACACCACTATACGACTAATATATGACGGAATATCTAAGCACCTTATTTATTCATACCAGATTGCATCAAACAATCAAACTATGCAGATTAAATAAACGATCATCCTCTATTTTACACAATAATATTATTAATAACAGATAGGCACACAGAGACATACAGAAAAAACAAATGTTTTATTTGTGTAAATTTCGATTTAAATGATTTTACTAGAATAATCATATATAGTGTTCATTATAAACAAAGTAACCATTGCCATGCCGGCAATATTGGCAGAATGAAGATCATGCGCGTATATATCTAAGACGTTCATAATGATACATAACGGAACAATTTACACGGCCAAATAAGAACATATATTAACGCTGTGTAGCACACTGGAGTCAATGGTCGAGTAGCTGTTGTTGGAGCCACACAATGTATAAACATTATTCAACTCAAGTGTATTTCGTACACTTGATGTATAGAGAAAGTGCGGTTGGACACAAAGCCTGATCAAGGGGCATAACGCACACTGCATGTCTACACGGCTCGACAATAAAACAGTTCTTCACATTCGATTAGAATACCGTTGCAGCAAACGACATATACGCAATAGTTGGTATGCCAAAAAAGGCCGAGTAGTTTATAGTAATGACACTTGTTGACTTTCAGGTAAGGGGTTGATTAATTAGTAGTTCCAGTCACGGTTCTTAAGATGATTATAATAACAACTATGACTAGGATATGCCGCCATAAACCAATATACCATCACATTAATAAATAATATCTCAATGAGAGTAATGAATATATAAGGCCCAGGAGTGGGCGTATCCCCCATATTGAGGATATCCACTAAAATGGCTATAACTGTTATGATATTGAAAGTAATGAACTACATGATGCATCACTTATATAATATACATAGCCAAATGATTTTCAAAGGAACTGATTTCCCTTCCTCCCTCCCCTTCCTCCCCTTGTTTTTCCCTGTCTCGCTCTCTCCCTCCCTCCCTCCCTCCCTCCCTCCCGCTACTCTCTCCCTGTTTCGTGCTATCTCTCCATGTCCTCCCTTCCTGTGTTTCTCTATGTCTCTCCATGTCTCACTCAGTCTCTCACTTCCTCTCCCTATATCTCCCTTTCTCTCTATGTCTCCCCTATATTTCCATGTCTTTCCCTATCTCTCCATATCTCTCCCTTTCTCTCAATGTCTCTCCCCATCTCTCCCTGTCTCTGTGTCTCTCCCTGTCACTCCCTATTCTCTCCCTATCTCCCCGTGTCTCTGTGTTTCTCTCCATGTCTCTTCCTATATTTTCTTTATGTCCCTATGTCTCTCCCTGTCTCTCCCTTTCTCTCCATGGCTCTCCCTTTCTCTCTATGTCTCTCCCTATATATCCATGTCTCTCCATATCTCTTCCTGTTCCTGTCTCTCCACATCTCTCCATGCCCATCCCTGCCTCTCTAATTAAGTTTGTATAGACGGCCACCTTTTCTTGAATAGCTGCTGTTGCTTGCTCTGCGATAAATAAATAAATAAATATATATATATATATATATATATATATATATATATATATATATATATATATATATATATATATATATATATATATATCATCACAGCATATCACACAATATAATAGGAATATAACAAAACAATATTCAATAAATTCTTGTGTTGTACTTACTACGCAGTCTCTTTCCTTCTGTAAGCGGCGAAGACTTCTTTTATTCGATGGGTGGTTTCGTTTGACCATCGGTAATAGGTCCTCGCTGGAATAATTAACGAATAAAGTTTTTTCACAATGTGGTTTAAAAGCATGTGTTGTACTGTATGCGTAGAGAACCGGCAAGATAACAAAAGTTAACTGTGTGGCAATCACACTGTTAGGCGTCCTATTGTAGCCACGAACACATTACATAATAATAATAATAGGAACAATTATATTGCGCTGATGGCATTATATACGGCATATCTGTAAACTGAATAGTTTTGTGAAACGGTTGAGTGATATTAGCAACAAATCAGCGGATAGTGATTAAATATGGCCGGGGGTCGTGAACTCTATTTACATTTCGTGAACTGGTATTCACATCTACATATTTACCGGTACTCGCGATATTCTTTGCATCGATTCCTTAAGGCGATTCATCTTATTCAGCGAACGGATTGTAATCATCATCTGCAATGATTAAACATTGGTCATGTTAAATTTGAGATATTATTTCAAACACGTAACATACGCATATATATATATATATATATATATATATATATATATATATATATATATATATATATATATATATATATATATATATATATATATATATATATATATATATATATATATATATATATATATATATATATATATATATATATATATATATATATATAGCAATTAGTCAGTGTAGTCATGAAAGAATACGCATAGTACATATATATTTAATGATGATGCTACTGATGATGGAGTCAATAATGATAACACTTCAATAGCGCCTAAATACCCAGGACCCAGAGATCAGAGGCGCAACAATCCAGATTCAGAAGTTGTCTCGGTCCGAACGTCGTCTCGACTGACGGCTTTTGAAAACACCATACTGATTAAAGCATATGTAACAGTTACAGCAGCATCAAATACTGCACTACTTGCCATGGTCAGTAGCTATGTCATCCAAACAAGCTAATGCTACATTTGACAAATATACACTGTAGGTAGATAGACAATAGTAGGTATGCAATATGAAACTGTAAGTGTAACAAATCAATGTATAATGGAATTGCACATCAGATTACCTTCGTCAGTAGCCTTCAGATGCCTGCCAACTTTTGCCATCTCTAACTGTGGTAATGGTTATTGATAGGTGCCGAAATTCACGCTCTTTTAGTGGCCCATATGTTTATACAAGTGCTCTCGCTGTGCTTCAGGCACTTCAAGCGCTGCGTAAATAGTTGAAATTCTGTGTCTCTGCTTTGAGGCAGTCAGTAGTTCTGGTTTTTCCACATTCGCATCCTCGCACATCTTTCGTGTGGTGTTCCAACCTAATACGTGAAATTGGGACTGCTCAATGTTTGGAAACACGTATGGGTTGCTTTCCAGGGTCCCAACATCCTTTCGTACCGGGGGATCCGTTAGTATTGCAACTCCTGCAACACAATGTCTTGGTATCAGGACTGGAACCATATTATTTCCTTTGCCTGTCTGGTAGGCAATCGTCATAGACTTGAAGAGTTCCATTTCAAATTCTTCCATTTGCTCGATTCGGCTCTCGTAAATCCACCTTCCTCCGACGGCATCCGACCAGTTCTTCATCTTGAGTCGGCTGGGCTCTCCACCCGTACGAACATTGAAAAACATTAGCATCTCGCAGTTCGATATTGCTCTCCCGATTGAGCACCCGGTACTGATCTGACAACGCTTTGATTCTCCGGTCAGTGTGTACTTTTATATCTCGAACTTGCTTCTCATATGCCCTTTGTTCTGGCATCCTTAATCGTTCTTGCCGACTTTTGTTGATCGCGTACACGGCGTCTGCAAATATATTATCTCGGTTCAGGTCGAGATAGTGGATGAATTTCTGTACATCTGCTGCCTTGTTGTCATCACTTGAACTCAGATGGCTTGCCATAACAATGGTGGCTGATTTTTTCAGAAGGTAATAGAGACCGTTCTTTTCCCCATGTTTTAAAGTACTCGTGCCACCTGCGGTCGTCATTTTCTCTATGGCTGCTTCAAGAACACCGAAGTTCGTCCTGATAAACATATCTTCAGCTGATACGTTTGTCGCAGTGTTTTCTTCCAAGAATGCAATCAATAGCTTGCTCAGCAACCTCATTTCCGTCATGGTAGACTTTTGATCTCCATCAGCTTATCGACCTTCCCTCGATTTCGCTGAAATCGCCTCCTGCCAATCAGTACAATTGTAGGATAAGAGCGGCACACTTTCCCAATATTATCGTTGTGGAATGTTGACAAGTTTTCTGTGGTAAATTCATCCTCAATGGTTTTCATGGACTTGAAGGCATCCATATGTACCGAAGATAGGGCGTCATCAGAAGTGTTAGGTCTGCAGATCTCTTTATGTTTGTGGAACTTTCTCTTTGGTATGCAGGTACAGACTGTGGAACATATTTTCTGTTTTCTGTTTTCTGAGTTCTGCTGCAAATGTGTGTATTCGCTCTACTGACGTTGTGGAAGGTTTCAATGCTTCTGTGACTTGTGGCTCAGCTTTGTGCACTGTATACATGTGTCGCGATAGACGTGACTGCCACACTTTGCAAAAGGGCCATTGGCATTAAGGTTTCACATATTTCACATCTGCAAACAAATTACATAGAAGTTGAATCTTAACAAGTATGTTTGTTACAATAATTGTCAAAAGGATGCAGCGCAGTAAGTAAAGACATGTTATCGGTTTCTTCTGAAAATGATTATTACTATTTCTCTTCGTAGTGTCATGTTAAAAATAACTTACGTGGATCCTTATTTATAATTATCAAAACAGATGACAATTAGTAAGACAGAACTCTAATTGTGACACATCATGACTACATGCCTTTCTTCTTTGAATGTGTCTGCATGTGCACAGTGTATCCGCCTTTCTTTTTGAATGTCCTTCCACAGATGCTGCATTCGAAAGCTGAACATAACATCTCCAATTTAGAAACGTTTATTGCGACATCAAGTTTCGTAGAAAATATAATTTTATGTTCATGACACAAACGTTTTGGTGAGCGTCGTCTCGACTGGCGGCTGATGGTGTTCGCCCTAAGGAAGTTGTTTCGCATTGAACGGGTCATTGAAATTACACAAATAACGTATGCTTTATGCTTTAATGATTCTGTCCCAGCCATTATTTTGATGGGAATTATTTTCATTGCGACAAATTTTTTTAAAAGAAACTGTTGATTTACTTACCTATGGCTTGCTGATTTACTCTTATCGGAGTCGTAATGATTCTGTCCCGTAATAACTAAATAAATGTAAAGTCAATAAAACACACCACCTTCTAGTTACATTCCGTCTATGTCGAGACCTACTTTGATACGTCATACATAATTTTGCCGAATTATTTTTCTTCTAAAACATTAATCAACTATGCATAGGCCATACCCACAATAATGTTGACTGTTTAAAAGGTATCAGTATCATTTATATCTGATAAAGCGTACATGCAAAGTAGTTTAGGGGCTATACATAAAGTACATTATGCTATATTTGAAAAAAAATGTATACCCCCTCTACCCCTTGTAACATTTCGTAGCGCTGGCCTGTACACCCCGGAAACCACGTACGTTCTATTTTGCGTACATCTACTTAAACATTTGTATTGACGCATTTCTCAAAGGGTAATATTGAAATATACCCAAAAAGGACACAAACAATTAGTCCTAGCAGTCTGATATTGGTAGCTACACGAGCATATTTGTAATCGTTACGAAACTATCACCAAGACACCCACCACCCCATGTGACGCTCCGTACCTCTTGCCCAGACTCTTCCACCCCGAGCGTGATTTCTTCGGGAGGTTTGTGTTTTGACCGGGAGATAGTAATTTATGATCAGGAGATCGTGAGGACTCCCACAAATGCGTTAGAAGTTACACCTGTGCATATTCAGCAACATCACCTTCAAGTAGTTGCCAGCGATGTCGAACAGAGAATACGTGGTTATGAAAATTAATTTGGAGGTTAAACGAGAACTTACCTGGAAGTTTGAAGTTTAACCGGAATTCTGTTCAGTCACAACCGGAATCAGGGCTTACATGAGATGTGCGTGCGCAGCTCCAGTAGCCAGCCTTGAAATGCCAATGAGTGAACCACAAAGCCTATTCTAAGGGTGGGTAGTATGCTGTAATATCTCACTGTAAAGGCTTTCTATATGGGCGGGCATATAAGCCCTGATTCCGGTTGTGACTGAACAGAATTCCGGTCAAACTTCAAACTTCCAGGTAAGTTCTCGTTTAACCTCCAAATTCTATTCAGTCACCTACCGGAAGCAGGGCCTCCATGAGATTTTAAAGTTGTGGTTGCACTCAATTGCCAGTAACCATAATTTTTCAACAACAAAATAACCCTGCGTGAATCTAAAAAATGTCCACTATTTATTCTCCTTCAATGCTACAAGAAGAAATGCAGTACATAATGTGTCATATGGTTACAATCATGTTTATAATAAAGATTCTGCAAACCTAGCGCTAGAACATTCAATGTCAGACAAAGGCTTATTATAAAACCGTGCTAATGTTGTCGCATTTGACCAACCTGCCACATTGAGATTCTGCTAGTGGTTGTTTTCTGAACATATTCAACACAACGTTCACGTCCCAGATACAGTTATATCTTGGCAACGATGGCCTGTCCCGTGCTACAACTTTCATAAATCTCACAACTAGTGCATCTGTGCCAACCGGTTTATCTACCGTGATACCAAGAAAAGAGGATAAAGCACTTCTTGCTGTATTAATGGCACTATACGTTAAACCAGTATTAACCAAATCTGTCAAAAAACCCAAAATGTGTGCAATATCTGCAGTGAAAATATTCAAATTATGCATGGTACAAAACTGTATCCATTTATGTACATATGTGAGATATTGCTTCTTAGTGGAATCCCGCCAGGACTTAAGAATAATGTCGATGGACTGTGGCGAAAAACCTTTATCGTTCAGTGCACTCCGGATAAGAAACATGCCATCAACTGCAGCTTCTTGCCCAGTGGATGTTGTCCCTGCTGGAAGGGTAAGCCTACCAGATCTGGATGCCAGTTGAGTGTCAATGGCTCTGTTATCAACAGTCTCCGCAGCAGCGGGAACCACGCTTGTGTTTGCCAATTTGGCAGCACCAGAATACCCTTGGCTCTGTCGTACTCTATTTTCCTGAGTACCTGCCCCAAAATGCTAAATGGTGGAAAAGCATAAAACATAAAGTTAGACCAATCTAGAGTGAATGCATCAGTATATTTTGCTTCTGGGTCAGGTGCCCATGCAACGTGCGGTTTAAGTTGATAATTCAATCTAGATGCAAAAAGATCAATTTCTGGTACAACAAATGTGGAAACAATCTCCTGGAAAACATTGGTATTCAATTTCCATTCAGTTTTATCATCGAACACTCGTGAATTTGCATCTGCGGAAACATTTAAATGCCCTGGCAAATGTGCTGCGGTTATCCACAAATTACGCTGTCTGCAAAATTCCCAGATATCCTGTGCAAATGTATTACATTGTTCAGAATGCGATCCACCCATATGGTTTATATAAGCCACTGCTGTGGTGTTGTCCAGATAGATTTTAACATGCACATTGTAAATACCAGAACAAAATGTCTGAAGTCCCAACATCCCTGCTTTAAGCTCTAGCTTATTAATGTGTGCTTTTTTCTCCTCCAAAGTCCAACGCCCTCCTGTACTTTGTGGGTCTCCCTCAAGGATGGACTCAAACACTGCCCCCCAACCTTCTGTAGAGGCATCAGTTGTCAATGTAAACAGCATCTTTCCATGCTCAATATGACGAAGCTCGGAATTAACATTGCTGATCCACCATTGAATTTCTGCTTTAGCCCTCTCGGACAAGAAAAAATGTTTCTCATAATCTCCTGCAACTCGTTTTAACGCTAAAACCTTTTCTAATTCTAATTGCCTATAGTGCAAATGTCCAAACTCGACCCCTGTGAATGAAGAAACCAATATGCCAATGAGCTCAGCTACTGCTCTGATCGAAGGTGCCTTACAGTTAATCACCTCTCTACATTTGGCGAGAAGAATGATCTTCTTCTTACTCGTAAGTGACACTGTCATATCCGTGGAATTTAAAATGAAACCCAAATGTTCTATTTGTTTACTGGGTATCAAATTTGATTTTTCAAAGTTAAAAAAAAATCCTAATGACGTGAATAAATCATGTGTGACCCTAATACTGTTTAATCAATTTATATATGTATCTGACATAATAAAAGAATCATCAATATATCCACATGCTATATGTCCTAATTGCCTCAAGTGTGCATACACCGGTTTAAGAATTTTTGTGAAAATCCTAGGTGCAGACGAAAGCCCATTAGGCAGAACCTTGAATTGAAACAACTCATCTTGCCAAACAAACCTCAAAAAATATCTGTATTCTTCCGCAATTGGAACAGAATAATATACATTCGATAAATCAATCGAGGCCATAAAACATCCCCTACGCATAAGATTGATAACTGTGTCAATCGTATCCATTTTGAAGTGGTGATACTGAATAAATGGATTGAGTTTGACCAAATTTAGAATGAGTCTGGAGGAACCATTTTTGCATATGTCTGCTAAAGACATTGGACACAAATTCCTGTGCTGAAGGAACAGCCTTCTCTATGATCCCTAATTGTAAAAAATCCTTAATCTGTGTATCAATAATCGCAAATTCAGATTCTGAAAATTTTAGAGGGCTTTGTCTGCAAGTTTGGCTAGGCAAATTGTCAAAATCTAAACAAACACCAGTGACCGCTTGTAATATAAATATATCTGATGTAAGTTTCAGCCACTGTTTGTAATGCAATCCAGTGGCACCAGCCTGGAAACCGTGATCAACATACAACTTAAAGAGACATTTTTCATTACTCATATTAGTATTGAATGCCTGAGGTACAGTTACCTTAACTGCATTGTTTTGCTGGTTTGTCCGGGACTTAAACATCCCTTTGAAGGCCGGACCGCGCTGCTGTGCGCGAAACTTGACGTGTTCGCTGCCCCCGCTGTGGGTATGATTTTCGGCCACCATGACTTGCACAATTGCCTGTTGAGCACGCTGTGCTTTCAAGTCACGTGACTTCGTGGCAGCCGAGAGTTTCTCCCAAATCTCGGGATTTACTCTAGTCTGCGTCAACCCGCCGCTGTTCCCCGGGCGTACATACGCTTGAAGTTTTTCTTTTAACTTATCGTCTGGCAGCCGCTTCTTCAAAAAATGTTTCACAATGTTTACCAATTGCCCGTCAATGTCTGTCGCCACCCTCTCATCCGGCACGTAGAACTGTTCAAGTCCTGATAACGTATCTATCGGCATGGCACTGTCTATCTGCGACGAACTTTCATTTGTTAATGGCTGTTCGTCGTCGATCTCTTCTTCTGCCAGCTTGTCGAAAAACCATGCCATCTGGTTTGACAACGTCTGTACGGACAGTTGCAAACTCCGCACCTCATCGTTCGTTGTCGATGTAGACGCCGTTGGTTCGGTTGGGTGTGCAACCTCCGACTCTGTCTCTGAAACCCCAGTGGGGCCAGCCAACAGTACTGTCGATTTAACCCCTGTGGGGCCAGCCAATAGGGCTGTAGATGTAACCCCTGTGGGGTGTGCCATCAAAGAGGATTGGTCAACACCGTAGTCCATAGCAAGGCCATCCAAGATGGCAGCTCCTGCCGACTTTCTCTTCGCTTTGGGCATCTTTGACCCAATTCGGGAAATCAGACTCCCAAACGTAGAAAAACAACGTTTTCTGCTTCCGATTCGACGAAGAAAACGTCACTAAATATAAACAATCGTTAACAAATCAAAGACAATAAAAAAGAAAGTAATAAATGTCCTAACAATTTCAAAACACGACTTCGCTACTAAAAATGCTGACGCAACTGACTACTGGAGCTGCGCACGCACATCTCATGGAGGCCCTGCTTCCGGTAGGTGACTGAATATAATTGATTTATACATGGGGCCCTGCACAGTTGTTGAGCATGTTGGCTTCATAAATTTACATTCCAACACACAACTGCTTTAGGTTCCAAAACGGACGAAAGTAACTCACCTGTTGCCCGCCGTTTTCAGCCAAACTTCTATCAAGCTGTGGACGAAACATGAGACAATTTGATCAAATAGTGGTCTACGGTAGGCTAATGGTGCAGACGCATGTCCCAAATTATTTCGGCCTCGTGATTTTTGGCCAACATTATATTGGCTATACTGTGCATTCCTTAAAGCGGGTGAAACTTAATCTACAAGTAACGAGTAATTGGATGTCATGGTCATGTGTTATTACAATAAGTTGTTAACATTTGTGTGAATTCACTACTTTTTAGCGTTAAAACTGCTTCCTCAACTGATTTAGCCTATCGCAAATCCGCTTCATTGGTGTCCAAATATGTAGTATATGAAAACTTTAAGTAACACCCACAGTCGGTTTAATAAAGAAATGCACATTGTTGTTCAAATCATCGGAACTTTAGCGTTAGATCTGATGAGGATCAAAATAATGGATATCCAAAATGGCAAACTCTGTGAAGATCAATGCTGATCATGGGCGTGACCTCCATCTTCTCGCCGATCACATGACAAAGTTGCGAAATTTCACCACGGAATATAATCGCGATTTTCACTTCAAGTAAATGCTTGAACAAGCATTAACTAATTTAATAGTTTGTCTGATGATTTCACAAAAACCTACATATACAAGTTGCACAAACGAGCTAGCATGTTGTAGTGGATACTAGGTAGGTTTGGTTTTTCGAAAACTTAATTTGAAATGAGACTAGCAACAAAGTCGAATTGATTAAGCGCCTCTAACAGTCTTCGGGTTTTATAATGGTATTGCGGCGTCATCTGAAGACCACCTTTTTGTCCTCTCTTATGCCCATTAGCTTTTCCACGTACTCTTCCAACTGTTGACAACATGATGTTGTAAACGGGTTTGAGACTGCCCAACCCTTTGGTTTGACGCACTGTTGATCAGGACCACTCAACTATATGATCCACGGTAGGGTTTAATGCTAAACGTGCAATCGTACTTACTTCGTACTTACTTCGTACTTACTTCGTACTTACTTCGTACTTACTTCGTACTTACTTCATACTTACTTCGTTTGCGACGACTTAAAGCTGCCATTTCTCAATTTCCTCATGGATTCGCATTGACACACCTCAGAGTCCTTGAGGTACTGTGAAAAAGCGCTTGCCACTGTACTATATGCATAGTTCCTATTCTGCTTCAATACACCTGAGTACTAGAACTTATATTCGAAGAAGTCTACGATGTCACTGTTCTAATTGGCTCATATTTTCATCCAATAAGTAAACTTTGTGACGTGAGCCCTTTATACATACGTGACACATACTAGGCGCTATAATAATGACATTTGGGAGGAGTTGGATATTTGAGTGACGTATTTCTACAACCAGCTGGGTCCCTCACACTGGCAGTGTAAACAAGCTGAGTCTTCATGTCCACAGAATTACTGACTGACATACTCTCATCACTGTCAAATCCCTAGATCGAATGTATAAGCTAGCCTGGTTAGTTTTATTGCATCTTCCGGTGCTATGTCGATGGTATTCAGAACAGCCTACATCGCACTCCAGGAGGCTGCTGACAGCCAGATTAGGTCTTGATTCTCGCCTTAATTGACTGCATTTCACATAATTCACAGTACTTGTTCTGTCGTCGGTCGTGCGCAGTCCAGATGGATCAGGTGTGAGTGTTACCCACCCACTCCACAATGCGCTCAGTGTTCTTGGATGTTTTAACCTGTGATTTCATGCAGAATGCCAGCATGTGGAATTGTTAGACACATTTGTGTGGAGGGAACCAATAACACATTTAATAATATTACTAGGTAATCTAATAACCATTACAGGAAGACCTATATACAAGTTTATAACGTAGATTTGAACGTTCATTCAAATGACGAATTATTAGTATTGAATTTGAAAAATAGCTTTCTATAATAAAACAAATATTTTTTTATGTTTTAAACATTTTAAAGGGGCTTTAAAGCGTAGAGTTGTCATGTAGCCGTATGATTTGGCCAAGGCGCGTTCATGGGTATGCACAACTGAACCTTCGTTAGCAAAATATTTTAAAATGCGTTAGCAAAATAATGCTCGAATGGGCTCATATAAAAACACATTTCGCAAGAATAATTCTGATAACTGAGGTCTGAATTCGCATTTGTTGCCAAATGTGTATGTATGCACACTTCTGGGAGCTTAGTCATGTGGCCAGCCTGGTGCCGTCGCATTCAGACACCAGTTGTGTTTTTCACAAGTATGTGAAGCCGTGAACACCTACATCGTTATGCACACTGTGTATAAGATGTATAACTAAGTATAATCAAATCAATGTATTAACAGTAGCATGCACGATTGACACTTGCCTTGGGATTCACACATACTTTGATGTGTAACTGACTGGCATTATGACATGACATGACAGATTAAACAGAGTTAACACGCGAATTACCTGGTTCATCAGAAAGACATTAAAACAGATGACATATTTTAGCATATATATCTGAATTAAGGGGGTTTTGTCCGAAGGGGTTTATGTCCAGATGCATTTTTGTCAAGAGGGGGGTTTTGTCCGGAGGTGGTTTTGTCCGAGGGGGTTATGCCCGAGGGGGTTATGTCCGGTTACACGGTAAGGGCTCCATAAATAAAAGTTTGTACCAGGCCCCGCACATTGTGTCCTTCGCATTCAAAGATGGGTGTGGTATAATTTGCGCCTAGTGGCTGCATCTGTCAAAAGGCTATCTTTTTGATGTGGATTATTACAAGTTTTAAGTATTTTACAGAGTTCTCTCTTTACACACAGTTTCATGAGTGTGCCAAGATCATATCGGACTGCGTGTATCGGCAAGTTTGTTGTTGTTGTGACTATATTCAGGTGTGTACCTGTTGTTGTGACTGTTGAAGTGCTGACGTTACATCCGCAGATGTCCATGGGAAGACGAGGTGACTGTGGAACACGGTTGTTCGGTCTCAGTCTTCGCCTCGTATAAATGTAGGTAGCGCGATGCCAGCCATACTTTCACGGCAATAACTCAACGGGATATCTGGTCGGCGGCGGACGTAGAATCATTTCGGAGAAAGTCAATGGTATAGACGTGCTAGCGAACTCCGTGCTTAGAGAAGACATATGAAAGACCTCCACAGTAGACAGAAAAGAAGGCCCAAAACACTGCCCTGTGGAACTCCATGTAGCAGTTGGATGTTGCTGGAAAAATTACCGTCTACACTGACGCACTGTGTTCGATCGGTGAGATAAGACGCAAGCCAGCAAAGTGTTTCGCCTCACACGCCGATTCGGTCTAATTCTGCGAGAAGAAGGTCGTGGTCAATCATATCGAACGCAGCGCTGAGGTCAAGCAGTACCAGAACTACATGCTTATGAGCATCCAGTGAACACAAAATATCTTTCTGAATACACACAATCGCTGTCTCAACGCTGTGTGGCGCCCGTTGAAAAGGATCTCCGATGCCATTGTGTTGCAGATGCAAACGCAGTTGGGCAGAAATGTGGCATTCAAATATAACTTGGATGCGTACGGAAGGTTCGAGATAGGTCGGTAGCTGGCGTAGTAGTCAGCGGGAAGACCGGAACGTTTCAGAAGAGGCGTGATGACAGCGTACTTTAGGCGTGCCGGAACATTGGAAGACTCGAAAGATATAAGATATATTATTGTACGTGTCTACCATAAACAAACCGCATGGCTGCCGAATTGTCCACATGGCAACGATATTGCCACGTTAAGGGCGAGAGAAGGAATTTCTTGTTTTGGAACATACTTGATAAAAACGGCCATGCTGGGAAAATGGGACCGAAGTCCTGATAGGTTTGAAGGTAGTCGTGAAAAATACTTTTATTTGTTCTAATGTATTTTGCTTCAGGTCGACTGTCGAACATCGCTGAAGTTAAAAAAGAGAGAAGACTAGAGTTACAACAGTTTGAGACGGGCAAAATGTATAAGTATTTGAGGTAGGAAATATTTCGCATTTTTCATATATGTAACTGTGATTTTATGTCAATTGGAAGTCTGTTGCTGCTAGAATATACTTTATTGGTTGCAGTTTGCTGTAATTGTGTTTTTGGGCATGATAACCAACTATCATAAAATCTTCGTTGGTATGATGCAAAGCCTAGAAAATTCATACTGTAAATGAAATAGCTAATCCATGCCTGTATGCAATCGTGTGTTCATGAACAATTCAATTTCTTCTCGGCCTAATGGTCGAATGAAACTATCGGATACGTGTGCCTTTGCACCATGATCTAGTCTGTTTTCTTAAATGTTCTCAACCTTAAAACCTATGTGTCGCTATTAGTTTACTGTCAGCAGCTTTTACTTCTAAGCGATTACAAATGCCACGTAATTAGTTAATATGACAATTACCTATTATATCATATAAACTATATGAAATATCTAGCAACATTCTGACACATTGTAATGCTAATTTTTTTATTTTCAAATTTATTTCCAAGTACCATGAATAACAAAAACAATGATTATGTAGAGTATTTATTATTTACGTTTTTAGGATATATGTATCAGGTATTGTACGAGGTGAAGCGGCTTGTAACTTTTGATGGAGTGACACGTTTCCATTTTTCGTAACTTATGCGATATGAGTTATTAGTTTATATATATATAAATAAATAAATATATATATATATATATATATATATATATATATATATATATATATATATATATATATATATATATATATATATATATATATATATATATATATATATATATATATATATATATATATATATATATATATATATATATATATAGTACGCAGAGCGTAATCTCGAAGAGACGATGCTGATGCGCCCTGTTTTTTCAACTTGTCAAATTTTGGCAGAGTCCACTGTGGCTGTGAAGGCCGATTCTTGTGTGGCAGTCCTTGCCGCAGCCAAAGCAGACGAAACAGGATGACAGTGGTGGTAGTGCTGCTTTTTTTTTCGCCGCATCCTCTTCTCAGTCGCATGCTGGTGTTTCTTTTCATCTGCCCTTTCAATGCCTCTGCGTGTTGCCTGACGCCAAGCAGTGCGGTCTTCGGCCACTGCTTCCCAGCCTTTGGGGCTGATGTCACAGGCTTTTACGTCGCGATTGCCGGCGTCATTGAATCTGGCAGGCGTCACACTGGCCTCGCGCCACAGGTGAGTTGTCCATAGAGGATGTCTTTCGGCAAGCGGCCGTCCTCCATGCGCCGTACATGGCCCAACCAGCGCAGGCGTCTCTGGCTCAGCAGTGAATACATGCTGCGGATCCTGGCACGGTCCAATATATACGGTCCTGCCAGGTGATGCGCGGATACGCTTGAGGCACCGCATGTGGAAGGTGTTGAGGCGGCGCTCCTGGCACATGTATGTGATCCACGATTCGATGCCACAGAGGAGGGTGCTCAACACACAAGCCTGGTAGACTCTCATCTTGGTGTTCTCGGTGAGCATCTTATTTCCCATTCTCTTTTGGTCAGCTTAGCCATTATGCATGCGGCTTTTCCGATGCGCCTGTTTATTTCAGTGTTCAGCGAAAGGTAGTTGGAGATGTTTGACCCGAGGTAGGTGAAGTCTTCTACTACCTCCAGGGTGTAGTCATTGATCTTGACGGAGGGACTTAGCTGGCATCCCGCTCAATGACGTTCGTCTTCTTCAGGCTGATTGTGAGTCCAAACGCTCTGCAGGCGTGTGCAAAGCGATTGACCAGCCTCTGGAGGGCCTCTGCTGAGTGGGCAGTAAGTGCTGCATCATCCGCAAACAGCATTTCCCTGACGTATACCTCTGTCACCTTTGTTTTGGCACGCAGACGTGCCAGGTTGAACAGCTTCCCATCAGATCTGGTGTGCAGGTAGATACCGTCTGAGGAAGAGGCGAAGGCATATGACAGAAGGAGGGAGAAGAAGATCCCAAACAATGTTGGAACAAGGACACAGCCTTGCTTGGCATCGCTGCAGACAGGGAAGGGCTCCGACGTCGAACCATCGTACACAAATGTACCATTCATGTTCTCATGGAAGGAGACTACCATGATGCGCAGCTTGGGAGGGCAGCCGATCTTCTCAAGTAGGCGGAAGCGTCCCTTCCTGCTGACAAGATCGAAGGCCTTGGTGAAGTCAATGAACGCCACGTACAGGGGCATTCCCTGTTATCACTCGTAATTGCTGTCTCCCGTGTTAGTGAGTGAGGTTGGAGTAGCCTCTCCAGGGCGCAAGCCTGGGCAAGAGTGTACGAGATCCTGGGTTGCCAAGTCATCAGGATCCCGCTCTCGGCCTTACCGGTGGGATCCAAAGGAGTGCGAAGCATGACGTTTGGCACCAGCTTGGCTGCAGAAGCTGCCAGAAAATTGACAACGTGATCACCAGACCGTCTTCGGTGCTCCACTCCGGATTTGTGTAGGGTTTACCCCCTAGCCTTCCCCATGAGAGGGTATAGCCGCAAGGCAGCTGGGGTTTGAAATAAGAGTTTACCTAGACGGGCGACCAGTCAAGGTTAACGACCCCATCTGCCCGAAATTCTGGTTTTAAAGCGCCACATATCCGCCTTATATATGTATATATATATATATATATATATATATATATATATATATATATATATATATATATATATATATATATATATATATATAATTTTATGACCACCTGTCATTAACGATCACAGTCAACTTTTCCTTCCATGAGAGTTCCACATGTTAAATTATTAAGCGACTACCTGTATTATTTTTTACCATCCCTTGAGCTGTCGCTAAGACAGGTTTGATCATATGTACGGTCGAATGAAGCTATTGGATACGTGTACATTTGCACCATGTTGGCTTTGCTTGAGCAGTTCCCTTGAAAAAGCACCTGACCATGGAGATAAAGCGATTGTGGCAAGACTGCAGTCCTTGGAAGAAACCATCAACACGTGGAATGCTGGAAGAGATAAAACGTAAGTGGCACATAATTTATGAATAGACGATGCCATCGAAACCAGCTAATGAAACTAAGAGGATTTTAAACAACGTCCACTGGTATACTGTAATGTAATGAATAACACAAATAATGTTCATTTACGGCACTTATTATTTAAGTTTTTAGGGATATATGTATGAGGTATGTGGTTAAGCGGCTTATAACCTTTGACAGTCAAACCTATTCAAATGACCACCTGCATTTAGCGACCACCTGACATTAACGATCACAGTCAACTCCTCCTTTCACAAGACTTCCACCTGTTAAAATACCTGCATTAAGTGACTACCTGTATTATTTTTTGACCATCCCTTGAGCGGTCGCTAAAGCAGGTTTGGCCGTATGTACGGCCGAATGAAGCTATCTGATACGTGTGTATTAGCACCATGATTTAATCTATTTTCTGAATTGTTTTTGTTTTAACAGATTGCGTGAATAGGAACGTGTAACTGAGCCTACAGACGAAACGACTTTAGAACTATTGCAGTTGTTGAAAGTACAAATGCAGTCCATAGAGAAGACATTGTCGGCCGTGACAGATGGATTATTACAGTAGATGATTGTGTTTGTTTTTTTGGGAGATTGTCTTCCTTCAATAATCCATTGATTCAGTCATCATATCATTAGATTTGTACAGCAGAATTCAAAACACACATGCATTTAAATTTTTCCGAATTTTTTTTTATTGTTTACGGGCTAATACGTTTACACTTTTGATATATTTACAATTATATGTAATTGCAAGTAATTGCACATACATGTTACATGTATTGTACTGCTGCAGTTCGTTACCTAGCCAACAAATATATGTAGTTTCTTAGCACTGCACTACAATTATAGTAATAGTTTACTAAATTCTTGTAGTAGATATGTAGCTATATTACTAATAGTGCCATTTATTGTCGGTGGCAATGACGCTGTCATACCTTCTCGTGCCGTTGGTATCTGTAACACACATATAACACACATATAATAGTTTCTTAGCTTTGTAGCACAATTATAGTAATGGTTTACTAACTTATTGTAGTATATATGTAGTTCTAATGGCTAGTTGTAATGTCGTTTATTGTTGGTTACGGTGGCGATGACGCTGTCATACCTAGATATAATGGCACATATACGTTTGCTGGTAGTCATACCAGTATTAGATTATCATGACATTCATTCTATCGTGGAGACAATACAATTGTACAACATAATTCTAAACAATTGTACATTTTAATTAATCGAATTGGTGACGGTCTAATAGGTATACACGTTTGAAATATTTACACTTGTGTGTTGCACTAATCTATTACATTTACAGTACTCATGCAGATCGTTATATCTCTGACACGTTTATGTAGTTTTTTGTAGTGCAGCACAGTTATAGTAATGGTTTACTTACTTATTGTAGTATATATGTAGTTGTAATGGCTATATGCAATGCCGTGCATTGTTGGCTATGGTGGCAATGGTTTTGCTACTACTTAAAACAGCACAATGGACTATGCTTAATATAATAACTTCACAATGTGATTCTATTTTGTGGCTGATTCATGTAAGTAGCGCAGTTTAATACAGCGGGAATGTGGAGGCTTATGTCACAGCCAATATACTGGATTCTACTAAGCGGTTGATTCTGTTTTCCGCGATTCTGTTAATCGTAGTGCACTGTGTTACACTCGTAGAACAAGCCTTGTAAGTTTGTTGGTCTATTTTGTGGGGTCTGATGTGAAAATAAGTTTGCCAATTGGTCGACGGAATACATAATGCACTTGTTTGAATGTATACTTGATACGTGTGGAACGCACAATAAAATGTTGTGAAACAAACGCAGTTTGTAATCTTATTGACTTTCCTCATTCATGGTGCAATTTTGTAAATGTTGTGACCTCATCAATGAAAATCTGCGCGCTGTGACCAAAATGTTTTTAATGAACGATTCACTCCGTATTGTTGCTAGGCTTTCTTGAAGAGCATAGTTCGAAAATATTTCCTGTAACTATAACACCAAACTGTTTCATCGCAATCTGCTTCGCTTTCTTATTTTATTTCGTAAGCCTGAATAGATTATTTAACATATAAAGTAACCCTCCCACTTCTTCCTTAATCGATCTCTCCTAAACATAGCATATTCTGTCTTTGTTGTCCCATGATTCGGTTATACATATTACGTGATGGTCAATATCTTCTACCATAATGTTTAGTTCGCTTGTTTTATTAACTGTGCTCCTTCCATTTAAACACATGCATTTAAATCCAGGAACCTACATTTTTCATAGCCTTTGGTTTGTGTGTAGTAATGGCATCTTTTCATGTTTGTTGGTTGCATTGGCAATGACGCTGTGAAACCTAGATGTAGTGGCAAACATACGTTTGCTGGTCGTCATACCGGTATTGGATTATCGTGACATTTATTCAACCGTGGAGACAATACAATTGTACAACATAATTCTAAAAATATTTGCATTTTAATGCCGTTTATTGTTGGTTATAGTGGCAATGACGCTTTCATACCTAGATGTAGTGGCAACGATCTGTTTTACGACTATTTAAAACAGCACAGTGGACTCCGCTTAATATAATAACGTCACAATGTGAATCTATTAATTTTAGTGGCTGATTCATTTAATTGGCGCAGTTTAATAATATAGCAGGAATGTGGAGGATTATGTCACAGCCAATATATTGGATTCTACTAAGCGGTTGATTCTGTTTTCCGCGATTCTGTTAATCGTTGTACACTGTTATACACTCTTAATACTGTCCTTCTAAGTTAGATAATCTATTTTGTGGGGTCTGATGTGAAAATAAGTTTGCCAATGGGTCAATTGAATACATAATAAACTTGTTTGAATGTATACTTGATACGTGTGGAACGCACAATAAAATGTTGTGAAACAAACGCAGTTTGTAATCTTATTGACTTTCCTCATTCATGGTGCAATTTTGTCAATGTTGTGACCCCATCAATAAAAATATGCACGCTGTGACCAAAATGTTTTCAATCAACGGTACACTCCGCTTTGTTGCTAGGCTTTCTAGATGAGCATAGTTTAAAAATACATGTATTTAAAGTAAACAGTGTAAACATATGTTGTTATATAAGTTATTAAGTAAATGGCTGGTGCACAGCTTAAGCTTTTTATCTTACATCGAGCAAGTTGCTAGAATAAACACCGCGGAGAACATCCTCACACCATTATATGACAAGATTGCCGTCCAAGCAAAAGTCCAGGGTAAGTGGACAAGGAAGCCATTGGCTTATTGGGAGTCCAATCATGTTTCCCGCCCTCCTGATATATTTATCAATTTGCTTAAACATATTCACGCTGCTATCATATATACAATCTGTAGATAATATGTTCCATTCATTTGAGAATGAGTACTTTCTAATATTTAATCTACAGTGTTCCTTCACCAATGTTATGTTGTGTACTTTAGTTTGTCGAGCTTTATTAAGTGCGAAAATATTTAACTTTTCTATCATTATTTTCATACCCATTCAATATCTTAAAAACTTCGCTTTGATATCCTCTTAACCTCTTTGACTGTAGGGTTATTAAAACACATTATTTTAGGTGTTCTTCATAACTAGGGTCTCTCAGTTCTGGAATATTTTTCGTTGCTCTCCTCTGTATTTGTTTTAGAATTTCTGTATCCTTCTTACAGCATTTTTCATATTTTTCAAAGTAACAATTCAACGATACTCATACATTTTTTTTTTCATATTTTAGAATGTTCCAACATTCAGATGCTGTTTCACTCTTCAGAAAGTGAGAGTTTCTCCTGTATTTAATTTTATGTTTACTTTCTAACTTTACTTTGATGTCAAAATGTATTTTATTATTATCACTGCTACACAACTGTTCATGTATTTTGACATTGCCCACTAATTCATGTTGTGAAGACAAAACTATATATAATTCATAATCTTCCCTGGTTGGTTCTAGCACGTGTTGAGTAAGGAAGCTATCCTGTATTAAAAATAGCAATTGTTGGTCCTCACCCGGTGTACTATCTGGATGTTTCCATTGTATGTGTCCGAGGTTAAAATCTCCCATTAGCATACATTCCCCTTTATTCACATCCTTTATAACGTTTGGTATTTTGTGTTATCCTCTTCGTTTATATTTGGACTTCTGTAAACCAATCCAACAGTTATTGTTGAATTTCCTGTAACTATATTACACCACACTGTTTCGTCGCAATCTGCTTCCCTTTCTAATTTTATTTCGTAAGCCTGAATAATTATTTAATATATAAAATAACCCTCCCACGTCTTCCTTAATCGATCTAAACATAGCGTATCCTGTCGGTCTCATATGTCTTTGTTGGCCCATGATTCGGTTATACCTATTACGTGAGGGTCAATATCTTCTACCATAATGTTTAATTCGCTTGTTTTATTAACTCTGCTCCTTGCATTTAAACACATGCATTTAAGTCCAGGAACCTACATATTTTTCATGACATTTTGCTGCTGGTTTGTGTGTAGTAAATCTTGTCCTCTTGAGGCACCTAAGTAACCCACTGCGCATCTAGTTTAACAATGTTTTCTACCAAAAATATGGTTGATGGTACCCATATCACTGTTCACTGTCCCTAAGAGTTCTTCCACAAATACTGCTACACCCCTTCCACTTAGATGAAGCCCATCCCTCATGAACATCAGCCCTCCCGACAAAGTAACCCCACAAATCCAAATCCAACTCCTCCTTACAAAGCTGTTGAACTAATGTATTAATCGCCATCATCCTGCAATTTCGATAACCCTGACACCTGCTTCCCATTACTGGTAAATTCACTTAAATAATTGTCTACCAAACCCGTTTCTGCATTAATATCTTAACTAACTGCCTGTACTTCTTACACATGGCAGTTGTACCCTCCCCCCCCCTCTCTCTCTCTCTCTGCGTTATGTGTGCCTGCGTGCATTAGAATGGACCCTCCCTTGCCAGGAGGCAGGACTTTCTCCACCCTTTCTATGACATCCTCTATTTTTGTCCCTGTCAAGCAAACTACCATGTCTTCACCCTTGTTTAGAGCTTTATCAGTCTTTTTAACTTCCGAGTTCCCCACAAATACCCTCTCTTTCCGTTTAACCCCCTCTATCACTACCTTCGCGTAGCTATTTCGTATTCTTTCTCTCGTGTCGCCTTCCCTCCCATTTCCTTATCCTTCCGTTCTGTGTCTTCCGTTCCTGTCTCGTTCCGCACTGTATCCTTCCATCCTGTCACCTTACGTCCTCTCAGCCTCCTTCCAGACTGAGGTGAGTTCTCCCTAACATCTCTTTCGTCGCTTCCTCCCACTTTATCATTCACTGTCCCACCACCCGAACCACTGACACAACCCACTTCTTCCGTTCACAGCAACGATATATAATATATTTACTAATCAAACTTATTACTTAGTTAGAACTGGATTATTAATCAATGACATTAGCGATCATTTGCCAATATTAGCTTTATGTAATTATGAAATAGACAAACAGAAATATGACACATTTAAATATGTAAGAAAAGTAGAAGATGCTAATGTATTTTTCCTTACTGAAAGTTTGAGGCAACACAAGTTGGATAATGGGTTACAAACTGATGATGTAAATTTGGCGTATACCAACTTTGTCAGCAGCTTTCGTATATCGTACAACCATCATTGCCCAGTTGAGAAAGTCGTGATTAAGCATACCTGTAAAACCAAACCTTGGTTTACAAACGGATTCAAAATGCGTGTCGTAAGAAGAATGTTCTATACAGAAGATTTCTCCGGGACAGAACTGACGAGCGTAGGTATAAAAGGTCTAAAAGTAAACTAACTTCTATCTTAAGATTAGTTGAAAAAGCACATTACAATAAACTGTTGTCGGAAAGGAAATACTACAGACACGTGGGCTATTTTGAATACTGTGTTAGGTAAACAACGTCAGTCGAAAAACTATCCAACACAAGTATGGGGATATACGCATCCCCAACAATAAAGATATGATAAATGAGATAAGCATGTTTTTTTTTTACAAATGTTGATCTTAATTTAACAAAGTATATCACTAATCCGGATGAACATATTTCTGTGTATGATTATTTAGGAAGTAGTATTGAACAAAGTTTCTTCCTCAAACCTGTAGATGAGGAAGAGGTTATAACGACAGTGATAACGTGTTCAAAAATAAAATCTTCAAATTTTGAGGACATACGTATGGATATTGTCGTAATGTTCATCTACAAACCTGAAATATTATGATGTTGACGGATGTGTTTCATATCTATTAAATGTCACGTGTGGAGAGGAATTAGTAAAATTTTTACTTTTTGCAGATGGTACTAATATATTTTGTGTCGGTAAATTGGAATTACGAGATTTGCTAAATAGAGAACTTGCCAAATGATACCAAACATGACAACATTTCGTTTATATGTTAATCAGTTGGAAATACATTTTTTTTCAATATCTTTAATCGATATCGGTCGATATTCAATGTCATTAGCACGATTCTAAATCAAAAAGTTCAATTTGCTAGGTACATAAAAAAACTAAACTACTAAATCTAGCTAAACATGCATGTGAAACGAACACAATGCAACTATGTTGATGCTAATGTAATCACATTGTTGTTTCATACGAAGCAACAAAAGATAAATGCTTGTTAGCGTGGCGATACAGCTAAAACCCAAGTATAGCAAAACTCATAAACAAATTGAAATTAATATATGATCCGGTAGGGAGAGTCGCATAATAACAATCCCTCGAAGGACTAGAGAAAGCATTATCCTCTAAATATTTGGCATGCATAGCAATCTGCCAATAACCTTTGATATAGTCAAGTTTACTTGATACGGTTGCAACAGCATCTTTTTCGGAGTGCCGTTGAACTTTTCTGGTGTTTGGACAAAGTGCAAATATCGCTTCAGGATTGGGCACATGCTCAGAGTCGAAAGTGATAGCTCGGTTTAGCTGATATAAATCAACCACTGGAAGATCGGTTCCATCTGGTTTCTTAACCAACAACAGAGGGTAACAACACGGAGATCTCGATGCTGCTTTACACTAATTTGCTATCTTGTTCCTCAGCTCGAAAACGTACTGTGGTGAGTTTGTTTAGTGTAGCTGTCGGTGCTTTCTTTAGACCACAACCCTTTCACAATGGTCATAGTTCCATAACTGTCCTGTCGTACAACAGTGCGAAGAGGTAAAATTTCATATTCTCTTGTGGGGTTTCTCGATAGGCAAAAAGAAGAGGTTTTAAATAACGGTCCCAATTGCAGGGTCGCTCCGCACACATACTTCATATCAGCATCTTCTTTGGAGTGCCGTTTGAACTTTCTACTAGCCCATTGGCCATTTGGTGGTGAAGAGTAGAATGCACCTGGTGGATAGACATTAGTCTATCTACTTCACTCATGACACTAGAAACAAATTGAGGGCCATTATCACAGAGTACCTCAGCTGGGAAGCATTCCTTAGTAAATATGGATAGAAGAGCTTTAGCAACTACCTCGGCAGTAGTAGATAGCAAAGGGATCGCTTTCGGATATCGGGTAACGCAGTCAACTAAGGTACAAAAATCTGGTGAAATCGCTGGAACTGCCCGTCCAATCGACATTCTTGCAAATTGTATTGGAAGTCCTAACACCTAAGTTGTATGCCAGAATTTCCTTTCTGAAAACTCGGGCAACCACAAGCAATGTCCATTCTTCATTAGTGTTCTCTCTCTCTTCTCCCTCTCCCCTCTCCCCCTCTCCCCCTCTCCCTCCCTCCCTCTCTCTCTCTCTCTCTCTCTTCTCCCTCTCCCCTCACCCTCTCCCTCCCTCTCCCTCCCTCTCTCTCTCTCTCTCTCTCTCTCTTTCCCTCTCTCAACATACCCCCTTCATGAAATACTGGTTATTCAATTAATCACATATTGGGGTTTGCTTTGCATTATCAAACAAAGCTTTCAAAGTTGGATCTTCTCATTGAGCTATTTTACAAGAGTCCGATGTCACATTAACGTTACCCACATCGGGAACTTTAAGCGGACTAATATTTCTCTTTTGTTTCACTGCTTCAGCTCTGGTTACTGCGCAAGTCGACATCGGTCAATCACGCCAACGTTTTTAAAAGCAAAGTATTCTGTGACCCTAAAAATCGAGAGATATGTCGTGCTTTGGACCAGGGTGGAGGTTTTTAGATTTGGAACCTAATATGTTGTATATAGTACCGGCATAAAGTAACTGGAACAGCAGTTTTTGTCATCACTTCCTATGATACATTTAATTTATTATAGTCTTCCCTGTACACCAACCTATTACAAACTTATATTATGCCACCTACAACTTATCTGAACATAATTTTTTTATTGTGTTCATATTTTTTTGCAGAGATGCAACTTTTGACATCAACATGTGAAAGTACCAACAATTGCAGGATAAATGCACTATGTTTTTTACACATTATTTGTGCAGTAAACAATTATCTACATAATAATACTAATGCAAATCTATTGAAAATATAACAGGGTGATGCTATTCCATAATTTTTTATCCTAGAATTTTAATATTATTTATTCATGTTTTTTATACAATAACAGAAAAATCATCGCAACATCATGAAAAATGTACCAACAAAAATATTTATATCACTAAATTTACCAAATTGTATATTCATAATCATTTCAATACAACTACACCTACAGAAACAACATAAAAACATCACTGTGTTGAAAATGAAAAATCGTGTATGGTTACCCTTTGCCTTGATAACAGCGGAGCATCTTTTGGGCATGGAATGTACCCAGACCTGGATAGTGTCAGCAGGGATGGCTCCCCATGATTTACTCAGTAATTGCCACAGGACATACAGTGAACTTGGCTTTTTACCTGTACCCTTCTGTAGATGACTTCCCAGAGTTGCTCAATTGCGTTCAAGTCCGGGCTTTGGGCCGGCCAGTCCAAGACCTCTACACCACAATGATCCAAGTAATCACACACTCTCCTCGCTTTGTAGCAAGGGGCATTGTCTTGCTGGAAGACTAATGCCTGCCCCTCATCATAAAGAGTCCCAGCAGAGGGAAGCATCTGGTTTCTGAGCACTCTGATGTACTGGTCCTGCCGCATTGTATCTACACACCGGGAGAGTTGGCCGACCACACGGCCGGACAGGCACCCCAGATCATCAGGGTACCCCCTCCATGCTTAACTGTGGGGACAATGCACTGTGGGCTAAACTTTCCCCCTTCCGTCTCCTTATAAAAGCCCACTTTGCTCCACAGAAAATCTGAAAGGAACTTTCATCGGACCATAGAACATCGTTCCACTGTCAACTGTCCAGTCCTTATGCTGTCGTGCGAACCGCAACTTCGCCTTGACAATTTGCGGCCGCAAGTGGGGCTGTTTGGCTGCCACGCAGCCACGGAGTCCTGCTGACTGTAGTATCTTTCGTACTGTTCGAACTGCGAGCTGGATGCCATGCATTTCTTCCATCTTGGCACGCAGTGTCGTCGAGGTCAGGCGAATATTTTGGAGACTTGTCCGAACCAAAAGACGATCTTGTCGTACAGTAGTGTCTCTGGGAACTCCTCTACAGAAGGGTACAGGGTAAAAAGCCAAGTTCACTGGATGCCCTGTGGCAGTAACTGAGTGAAGCATGGGAAGCCATCCCTGCATCCCTTACAATGAGTTACACGGGAAATAGATATAAAATAGCAGAAATGTAACAACTACCCAGCAGAGTGGGTTGCCTGCGAATTTTCGTAGAACACTTGCATCGAATGTGTGAGTAAAATGATGCGTTCTGTACTATTCCATAATATCCTTTCAATTAGTGACACTGGCAGTCGTTGACCCCTCGACACAACGGCTATTAGGGAAAAAAGTTTAATGGAACCTATGGAAGGTAAAAAACCTTAATTTAAGTGTTAGTAAAATAACATTATAAATTGCATACGAGAAAGTACTCATTCTCACCGATGAGAGTAACTAGTGTAAATGTTAACTGTGTGAATATGTTTTAAAATAAAGTTGATATAGGCCTATTGTCAGTGGCATATTCAGTGGGGCATTGGACCATTGCCATCATTTGGCTTAATTTTTTTATGTAACATGTTGCACCACTATACGGTAACATGGTAAACTAATGACTAACTTTGCTCCCCCTTGGCCTCCCCCATGTTAGGTGCTAGATACGCCACTGAATATTATTCATAACAAGGGCGGGCTGCACACAAATGCTAAATTGTTGGACTCTCAATAAACGAGTAGCTACCACACCCACATCCACATCCACATGCTGTCTCTAGCTTGTTGGTTTGGATGATCTTGTTAAGTCTTGTCTTGTTAAATGTCACCATGGCGTAAAGCGAAGGTTTACTGATTTTCATTTTACTTTACTGATCCAGAGCTATTTGAGGGTTTCATAGACTTAAAATGCCACATAGAAAGGGTAATAGTGAGATGAATTTCGAAAAAAGCGTGAAAAAAGCAGAAGGCAACTTCTTCAGCAGAAGTCGACGCCGTTGGCTGACGGCACCGTCGTTGGCAGAAAGCAACGTCATCGGCAGCCGGCAACGTTTTCGGCAGAAGCTTATAAAAAAGCTTGTTTAAAAAGGTTTTTAAAAGTGTCTTAAACACTTGTAATGATTTCGCTGTCCTCAGAGAAGGTGTTAAATTGTTCCATAGAACGGATGAGGAAACAGTGAAACGGCGATCACGGTGTACTCTCTACGGTACAGTCTCCGCACTATCTACTGCTTATCCTCCAGAGAGTCACGTTCTACGGTACATCCACCGGGGAGTCACTCTCGATGTTGCAGCCTTTGGAAGTCACTCTCGACGGGGCAGTCTCCGGGGAACCGCTCTCGGCAGTCCAACCATCGGGGAGCCGGTCTCGACGGTCTCGACGGTCTCGACGGTCCAGCCAACCGAGGAGCCGCTCTCGACGGTCCAACCTTTGTGAAGAAATTGGCAGCACATACACAAATAAATAAACCGAATGGCTTGTTTATTCAAAAGAACAACATCAACGCATTAAACAACTCGTATAACATTTGTTTATTAAATACGAAGATCTCTGCGTACAAGTACGCACTTATGTACAATCGCAACGCAGCTGTAAAAACGTGCCATCTGTGAATACTATAGCAAGATTATTACACAAGCATACTATTCCTTAGAGCTCACACTGCAATATACAACAAAATATTGTGGGACTATGGGGATTATACTTAATTAACTCCCAGACATTAGCAATGCAGTCCGGCAGTTAATGTTAGACACAAATAATTAAGTGGGATCACTGTGTTACACTGGAACATGTATTTGTTCTTTGTACAGCTTTTCAATAAAATCATGCTTATAATGTTTGACTATGTCGTTTGTCAGGGTTTTTACAACGTTGGCCTCCTACTAAGACCAACTTAAATATATATTGTCCGAGTCACCCTGTTGGTAACTATGATACTAAATAAATACATTCTATGACCAAATCCACAAATATTTGTTAAGGAAACATGTTGACATTTTATAGAAAATATGGAATTGTTTCAAAAAGAAGGAGAGTACATGAAAAGGACATAGAAGCAGATACAAATGCAAAGTAATTGGCTAAAGGAAGGAGCTCTCCTCCCAAAGCAGGAGACTTGCACCACTGTATGCAGCTGCCATTCTCATGTGTCCTCGTTAGATTTGGGTGCAATTGTCGTCATTGCTGGACCGTTGGTCTGAGGCGTAGTCCGGATTGAAAAAGGATGGCGGGGCACTGGCTGACCCATCGCCTGCATCCACTGAAGCAGCGCACGAACCACTCACACCTGTAGGGGTGTCCCAGGTAGAAGTTGTTACTCCCGGAGTATTTTGGTTCCTTTGAATGTTCTATACATGCTGCCGTTTCATCTGAAGACTCAACAGCCTACGTGATAGGCCTGCGTCCATACCCAGGTAATAGAGAACACGTTGTTTCCCAGTTCACTGGTATCTGGCGATAGACAGTTGTTAAATAACACAAATTTTATGTTGAGATATAGCTACCTCAAACTGTTCACTGAACCATGAAATAACTTGATACAGTCAATCATTGACTGTATCAAATCCATGCATGTTGCTACATTCACTGTCAACGTAGCAACATGCATGGAGTGTAGGTTGCATCTCATTAAATACAAAAAATACAAAAAATTATACAACAAACTTATCATTTTTATAATTGTAATGAACTTTATCTTATGACGATATGAATATTTGATTGGTTATATGATGTGTCAGATGTACCTACTATGAAAACGTACTCATTTAATAGAGATGGTCTCTGTAGTTGAAACTGGTGTGAATTGGTTCAATATCTGAGAACCCAGTCAACAATGCAGGCAGTTGTTTGATCGAAATATGCAAAGTTTGGTATGATGAGATTGTTTATAGTCAGGGGTTGTAATAAGCATGTGTATCTAGGTTACCAACAGCTACATACAATATAAAATACATAACAAATATAATAAACCCAGGCATGGGATCAAGCATAGTTTTATGATGAGGGTTCATGACCTACTCGGATTCTTAATAAACATGCCAAACAAACCTATTCAACCACGACACACTATTTAATAGGACCTGGTAAATAGAGATACACTATCATGTATTAAATTGTGTGTATTCAACATGTAAAGTAGGCAAACAGCTTAACTAAAACAGTACAGTGGCCCCACCTACTTGTGTTCTATGGCTTACAAGATATTAGTAATATAAAGTCTTAATATAATCCAGCTAACAAGTATGTATGTATGTTATGCTATTCCTAGACACTTTGCACCTAGGGCACCACCCTTTCTGTGGTTCATGCATGACCCCACGAAGGTGTCATGACACTTTTGCTTTTTTCGAAATTAATCTCACTATTACCCTTTCTATGTGGCATTTTAAGTCTATGAAACCCTCAAATAGCTCTGGATCAGTAAAGTAAAATGAAAATCAGTGAACCTTCGCTTGACGCCATGGTGACATTTAACCAGACAAGACGTAACAAGATCATCCAAACCAACAAGCTAGAGACAGCATGTGGATGTGGATGTGGATGGGGTAGCTACTCGTTTATCGAGAGTCCAACAATTTATCATTTGTGTGTAGCCCGCCCTTGTTATGAAGAATATTCAGTAGCGTATCTACCACCTTGCATGGGGGGAGGCCAAGGGGGCAAAGGGGGGCAAAGTTAGTCATTAGTTTACCATGCTACCATGTAGTGGCGCAACATGTTACATTAAAAAATCGCAAAATAAGCCAAATGATGGCAATGGTTCATTTTAAAACATATTCACACTTTTAACATTTACACTAGTTACTCTCATAGGTGAGAATGAGTACTTTCTCGTATGCAATTTATAATGTTATTTTACTAACACCAATTAAATAAATTAAGGTTTTCTACCTTCCATAAGTTCCATTAAACTTGTTTCCCTAATAGCCGTTGTGTCGAGCGGCCAACGACTGTCAGTGTCACTAATTGAAAGGATATTATGGAATAGCACAGAACACATCAACTTTACTCACATATCCGATGCAAGTGTTCTACGAAAATTCGCAGGCAACCCACTCTGCTGGGTAGTTGTTACATTTCTGCTATTTTATATCTATTTTCCGTGTCACTCATTGTAAGGGATGCAGGGATGGCTTCCCATGCTTCACTCAGTTACTGCCACAGGGCATCCAGTGAACTTGGCTTTTTACCCTGTACCCTTCTGTAGAGGAGTTCCCAGAGACACTACTGTACGACAAGATCGTCTTTTGGTTCGGACAAGTCTCCAAAATCTTCGCCTGACCTCGACGACACAGCGTGCCAAGATGGATGAAATGCATGGCATCCAGCTCGCAGCTCGAACAGTACGAAAGAGACTACTGTCAGCAGGACTCCGTGGCTGCGTGGCAGCCAAACAGCCCCACTTGCGGCCGCAAATTGTAATGGCGAGGTTGAGGTTCGCACGACAGCATAAGGACCGGACAGGTGAGCAGTTGAACAATGTTCTATGGTCCGATGAAAGTTCCTTTCAGATTTTCTGTGGAGCAAAGTGGGCTTTTATAAGGAGACGGAAGCGGGAAAGTTTAGCCCACAGTGCATTGTCCCCACAGTTAAGCATGGAGGGGGTAGCCTGATGATCTGGGGTGCCTGTCCGGCCGTGTGGTCGGCCAACTCTCGAGGTGTGTAGATACCATGCGGCAGGACCAGTACATCAGAGTGCTCAGAAACCAGATGCTTCCCTCTGCTGGGACTCTTTATGATGAGGGGCAGGCATTAGTCTTCCAGCAAAACAATGCCCCTTGCCACAAAGCGAGGAGAGTGTGTGATTACTTGGATCATTGTGGTGTAGAGGTATTGGACTGGCCGGCCCAAAGCCCAGACTTGAACCCAATTGAGCAACTCTGGGAAGTCCTCTACAGAAGGGTACAGGTAAAAAGCCAAGTTCACTGGATGTCCTGTGGCAATTACTGAGTAAAGCATGGGGAGCCATCCCTGCTGACACTATTCAGGTTTTGATACATTCTATGCCCAAAAGATGCTCCGCTGTTATCAAGGCAAAGGGTCACCACACACGATTTTCTATTTTCAACACAGTAATGTTTTTTCTGTTGTTTATGTAGGTGTAGTTGTATTGACATGATTATGAATATACAGTTTGGTAAATTTATTGGTATAAATATTGTTGTTGGTACATTTTTCATGATGTTGCGATGATTTTTCTGTTATTGTATAAAAACATGAACAAATAATATTAAAATTCTAGGATAAAAAATTATGGAATAGCATCACCCTGTTATATTTTCAATAGATTTGCATTAGTATTATTATGTCAATAATTGTTTACTGCACAAATAATGCGTAAAAAACATAGTGCATTTATACCGCAATTATTGGTATTTTCACATGTTGATGTCAACAGTTGCATCTCTGCAAAAAATATGTAAATAAACATGACTTTAATGAAAACAATATGTTCAGATAAGTTGTAGGTGGCATACTATAAATTTGTAATAGGTTGGTGTACAGGGAAGACTATAATAAATTAAATGTATCATAGAAAGTGATGACAAAAACTGTTGTTCCATTTACTTTATGCCGGTACTATATACGACATATTAGGTTCCAAATCTAAAAACCTCCAACCTGGTCCAAAGCACGACATATCTCTCGATGTTTAGGGTCACAGAATACTTTGCTGTTACAAACGTTGGCGTGATTGGCCGATGTCGACTTGCGCAGTAACCAGTGATGCAAGTGAAACAAAAGACAAATATTAGTCCGCTTAAAGTTCCCGATGTGGGTAACGTTAATGTGACATCGTACTCTTTTAAAATAGCTCAATGAGAAGATCCAACTTTGAAAGCTTTGTTTGATAATGCAAAGCAAACCCCAATATGTGATTAATTGAAGAACCAGTATTTCATGATGGGGGTATGTTGAGAGAGGGAGAGAGAGAGAGAGAGAGAGAGATAGATAGAGAGAGAGAGAGAGACAGACAGACAGACAGAGAGAGAGAGAGAGAGAGAGAGAGATAGAGAGAGAGAGAGAGAGAGAGGGGGGAGGGTACAACTGCCATGTGTAAGAAGTACAGGCAGTTAGTTAAGACATTAATGCAGACACGGGTTTGGTAGACAATTCTTTAAGTGAATTTACCAGTAATGGGAAGCAGGTGTCAGGGTTATCGAAATTGCAGGAGGATGGCGATTAATACATTAGTTCAACAGCTTTGTAATAGGAGGAATTTGGATTTGTGGGGTTACTTTGTCGGGAGGGCTAATGTTCATGAGGGATGGGCTTCATCTAAGTGGAAGGGGTGTAGCAGTATTTGTGGAAGAACTCTTAGGGACAGTCAACAGTGGCATGGGTAACATCAACCATATTTTTGGTAGAAAACATTGTTAAACTAGATGCGCAGTGGGTTACTTAGGTGCCTCAACCAGGACAGTATGCCATTACTACATACAAACCAGCAGCAAAATGTCATGCAAAATGTACATTCCTTGATTTAAATGCATGTGTTTAAATGCAAGGAGCATAGTTAATAAAACAAGCGAATTAAACATTATGGTAGAAGATACTGACCCTCACGTAAGGTATAACCGAATCATGGGCCAAAAAAGACATATGAGACTGACAGGATATGCTATGTTAGGAGATTTCGATTAAGGAAGAAAAGGAAGGGTTATTTTATATGTTAAATAATCTATTCAGGATTACGAAATAAAATTAGAAAGGGAAGCAGATTGCGATGAAACAGTTTGGTGTAATATAGTTTCAAGAAATTCAACAATAACGGTTGGATTGGTTTACCGAAGTCCAAATATAAACGAAGAGGATAACACAAAATACCAAACGTTATAAAGGATGTGAATAAAGGGGAATGTATGCTAATGGGAGATTTTAACCTCGGACACATACAATGGAAACATCTAGATAGTACACCGGGTGAGGACCAACAATTGCTATTTTTAATACAGGATAGCTTCCTTACTCAACAACCAGGGAAGATTATGAATATATATAATTTTGTCTTCACAACATGAATTAAAATACATGAACAGTTGTGTAGCAGTGATAACAATAAAATACATTTTGACATCAAAGTAAAGTTAGAAAGTAAACATAAAATTAAATACAGTAGAAACTCCCACTTTCTGAAGAGTGAAACAGCATCTGAATGTTGGAACATTCTAAAATATGAAAAATTTAATTTATGAGTATCGTTGAACAATTTCTTACTTCGACAAATATGGAAAATGTTGTAAGAAGGATATAGATACTCTAAAACGAATACAGGGGAGAGCAACGAAAATTATTCCAGAACTGAGAGACCTTAGTTATGAAGAACACCTAAAAGAATGTGGTTTAGTAACCCTAGAGACAAAGAGGTTAAGAGGATATCAAATTGAAGTTTTTAGGATATTGAATGGGTATGAAAATAATGATAGAAATATAAAATTTTGTTCTCACTTAACAAAGCTGGACAAACTAAAGTACACAAAATAACATTGGTGAAGGAACAGTGTAGATTAAATATTAGAAAGTACTCATTCTCAGAGGACAATAAATGAATGGAACATATTATCTACAGATTGTATATATGGTAGCAGCGTTTAAGCAAATTGTTGAATATATCAGGAGGGCGGGAAACAATAAGCCAATGGCTTCCTTGTCCACTTACCCTGGACTTTTGCTTGGACGGCAATCTTGTTAAATCTTGTCATATAATGGTGTGAGGATGTTCTCCGCGGTGTTTATTCTAGCAACTTGCTCGATGTAAGATAAAAAGATTAAGCTATGCACCAGCCATTTACTTAGCAACTTATATAACAACATATTTTTGCACTGTTTACTTTTAAAGACATATATTTTCGGACTATGCTCATCTAGAAAGCCTAGCAACAAAGCGGAGTGTATCGTTGATGAAAAAAAACATTTTGGTCACAGCGTGCATATTTTTATTGATGAGGTCACAACATTTACAAAATTGCACCTTAAATGAGGAAAGTCAATAAGATTACAAACTGCATTTTATTGTGCGTTCCACACGTATCAAGCATACATTCAAATAAGTTTATTATGTATTTAATCGACCAATAGGGGGCAGCCGTGGCCTAGTGGTTAAGGTGTTGGACTCTAAATTCGAGGGTTGTGAGTTCAAGACCCACACTGGGTACGGTTCGTTTTCGAAGCTTAGGCAATTTCGTTTACCCTACTTTGCCTCAGTCTACTCAGCTGCAAATGAGTACAAACACTGTTTGGAAGGTACCTGTGATGGACTAGTGTCCCGTCCAGGAGTCAGTATAACTGCACTCTAAGTTGCTTCGCACTACAGAAACCAGGTTTAAGCACTGGCCATATAAGCCTTCATGGCTTCCTAAGGCGTAATGCCTGGGGGATGACTTTACCTTTACCTACCAATCGACCAATTGGCAACGTTATTTTCACATCAGACCCCACAAAACAGACCAACAAACTTAGAAGGACTGTATTACGAGTGTAAAACAGTGCACTACGATAAACAGAATCGCGGAAAACATAAGCAACCGCTTAGTAGAATCTTAGTAGAATATATTGGCTGTGACATAATCCTCCACATTCCCGCTATATTATTAAACTGCGCCACTTAAACGAATCAGCCACTAAATAGATTCACGTTGAGAAGTTATTATATTAAGCGGAGTACACTGTGCTGTTTTAAATAAAACACATATTTGCCACTACATCTAGGTATAAAAGCGTCATTGTCATTATAACCAACAATCAACGGCATTAAAATGCACATTTGTTTAGCATTATGTTGTATTGTCTCCACGATTGAATAAATGTCATGATAATCTAATACCGGTGTGACTACAAGCAAACGTATATTTGCCACTATATCTAGGTTTGACAGCGTCATCGCCACCGTAACCAACAATAAACAACACTATGACTAACAATTAAAGCTACACATATTACAATAAGTAAGTAAACCATTACTATAACTGTGCTGCACTACCAACAAACTACATCTATGAGTCAGATAAATAACGAAATGCACGAATACTGTAAAATATAATAGATTAGGGCAACACACGAGGATAATTATATCAAAAGTGTATACATATTAGACCGTCACCAATTCGATTAATTGAAGTGCACATTTGTTTATAATTATGTTGTACAAATATATTGTCTCCACGATTGAATAAATGTCATGATAATCTAATACCGGTATAACTACCAGCAAACGTATATTTGCCACTACATCTAGGTATGACAGCGTCATCGCCACCGTAACCAACAATAAGCGGCACTACAACTAGCCATTGGAACTACACATATACTACATTAATTTATAAACCATTATTATAATTGTGCTACAAAGCTAAGAAACTATTATATGTGTGTGATATGTGGTTTAGACCGATACCAACGGCACGAGAAGGTATTTGCGTCATTGCCACCGACAATAAATGACACTATTAGTATATCTACTTCAAGAATTTAGTAAAACATTACTATAATTGTAGTGCATTGCGAAGATACTACACACATTTGTTGGCTAGGTAACGAACTGCAGCAGTACAATACATGTATGTAACATGTATGTGCATTTACTTGTAATTACATATTAATGTAAATATATCAAAAGTGTAAACGTATTAGCCCGTTAACAATTCGAAAAATTAAAATGCTTGTGTGTTTTTAATATGCTGTACAAATCTAATGATATCATGACTGAGTCAATGGATTATTGAAGGAAGACAATCCCCCAATAAACAAACACAATCATCTACGCACTTGTGCTATTCCATCTGCCATGGCCGACATTTTCTTCTCTATGGACTGCATTTGTACTTTCAAGGACTGCAATAGTGCCACACTGGTCTCGTCAGTAGGCTCAGTTACACGTGCCTGTTCATGCAATCTGTTTAAACAAAATAATTCATAAAACAGATTAGATCATGGTGCTAATGCACACGTATCAGATAGCTTCATTCGACATTTGACTCTCAAAGGTTTTAAGCCGCTTAGCCACATACCTCATAATTGATACATATATCCATAAAAACTTAAATAATAAGTGCCGTATAAATGAACATTATTTGTGTTATTCATTACATTACAGTATACCAGTGGACGTTGTTTAAAGTCGTTTTATCTTTTATTCCACATAGAGTGTGCACAGTTTCTTCCAAGGACTGCAGTCGTGCCATATTCGCTTCGTCTGCATGCTCAGCTACACTTGCCTTTTCGAGGAATCTGCTCAAACAAAGCCAACCAGAAAACAGACATATTGGAAATGCACATGTATCCGATAGCTTAATTCGAACGTGTATACGGTCAAACCTGTCTTAGCGACCGCTCAAGGGATGGTAAAAAATAACATGTGGAACTCTCGTGGAAGGACGAGCTGACTGTGATCGTTAATGAAAGGTGGTCATATATATATATATATATATATATATATATATATATATATATATATATATATATATATATATATATATATATATATATATATATATATATATATATATATATATATATATATATATATATATATATATATATATAACCATACATACATACATATAAAAATTATATATATATATATCCATACATATATACATATATATATATATATATATATATATATATATATATATATATATATATATATATATATATCCATACATATATATATATATATATATATATATATATATATATATGTGTGTGTATATATATATATATATATACATATATATATATATATATATATATATATATATATATATATATATATATATATATATATATATATATATATATGTATATATATATATATGTATATATATATATATATATATGTATATATATATATATATATATATATATATATATATATATATATATATGATTTCGTCTCTCGCTTTAACGTGGCAATATCGTTGCCATGTGGCCAATTCGACAGCCATGCGGTTTGTTTATGGTAGACATATACATATATATATATATATATATATATATATATATATATATATATATATATATTAGCATTACAGTGTGCCAGAATGTTGCTAGATATTTCATATAGTTTGTATGATATAATATGTAATTGTCATATTAACTAATTACGTGGCATTTTTAATCATTTAGAAGTAAAAGCTGCTGACAGTAAGCATAACATCTAACAAGCTTTAATACATTTTGCTAGTAGCGACACATAGGTTACAAGGCTGAGAACATTTCAGAAAACAGACTAGATCATGGTGCAAAAGCACACGTATCCGATAGCTTCATTCGACCATCAGGCCGAGAAGAAATTGAATTGTTCATGAACACACGACTGCATACAGGCGTGGAATAGCTATTTCATTTACAGTATGAACTTTCTAGGCATTCTACCAACGAAGATTTATAGTATTTGGGTATCATACCCATAAACGCATTTACAGTAAACTGCAACCAGTAGAGTACATCATAGCACCACAAGACTTCCGGTTGACGTAAAATCACAGTTAAAGAAATGAAAACGCGAAATATGTCCTACCTCAAATACTTATACATCTTGCTCTTCTCAAACTGTTGTAATTGTAGTCTTCTCTTTTTTTTTACTTCAGTGATGTTCGAATTTCCACCTGAAGCAAAATACTTTAGACCAAGTAATAATATTTTTCACGACCACCTACAAACATACCAGGACTTCGGTCCCATTTCCACAGCATGACCATTTTTTCAAGTATGTTATAAAGCAAGAAATTTCGGCTCTCGCCTTTAACGTGGCAATATCGTTGAAATGTGGACAATTCGATAGCCATGCGGATTGTTTATGGTAGACACGTACAATAATACATACACACACAAACTCACACACACGCACACACTCACACACACACAAACACACACACACACACACACACACCCACACACACACACACACACACACACACACACACACACACACACACACACACACACACACACACATACACACACACAAACACACACACACACACACACACACACACAAACACACATAATTTTAACAGTACACATCATTCACATGTATATTGATGTTACTCTGTATGTTGCACCGATACTAGATTGTTGATATATATATATATTGAGATATTTCATGTTGTTTTTAGTATAACAATTAATTGTCATAGTTATTAATTACGTTGCATATTTTATTCGCTTGGAAGTGAAAGCGGCTGACAGAAAGCATAACAACTGTTAAGCTTTAAGACATTTTGCTTGTTGTGACATGTAAGTCACAACATGTAACATGTGACATGTAAGTAAACATTTTGATACTGAATGTGATGATTGTTTTTTAAGCCACTAAAATGGATGGCGTCAAAGTGGACGCCTAACTTCTGCATAGGAAATAAATCTCATATTTGCACATTGACTAACACTTAATTGTGAAAGATACCATCTGGAATCTTGTTCAGGAGGATCTGAAATTTCAACAAATGCAGGGCAACCTGTCACGGCGCAAAGTGTCAACATCCCCCAAATCTTGGCCTGTGCTACCCAACTATACATGTTTAACTCATAATTGAATTTAATAATGAATCTACTACTGAAATGACATTCCGTGACCAAACGATATTACGTATCATTCAAACGATGCATCGTCTGTTCTTAAATAATATGCCACCTACTTCCACGTATCAGCCGTCTACACAACTGGCAGACGTACACCAATGTTGAAAATGGCGGCGGCACGTCGATGCATCTTTCATATTCCCTTACAAGACTGCGGAAGCCGAAGTGCCACGATTTCTTCTTTTCGTTATGGATTCGGGTGATGGAATGGCTGATGAAAACAGAGAGATACGCTTAGGACTTGATGCAACCATAATTATCGTTAACACATTCAAGAGGAGGTTACTAACCCTACGTTGTGCTAGGAGACAATCGCTCCAGCAGCAGACTTTGTCCTTCTAAACATTGGCAACATGTATTAGGAGAGCATGAAACACGATTCAGATTATAGTTTTTAGAAAAAAGTAATACAATTCGTGCTATCATTTCGGGGTTGAGTGTTCAAACGTTCAAATACTGAAACGACAGCAACGGAAGTGAATCCACACATCAAAGGCAATCGCGCCATATAGAGCTGACATAGCTAGAACTACGAACTTTGGTGTACGCGTAGCTGTTATCGTATAATTGTTTTGTCAATTCCATGAACACAGAGTACGTGTTATTAGGCAAATAAAAGAGCCAGAAGCACCAGCCAAACTAGCACTGGAGGCGCGGTGGCGTAGTGGTTAGAACATCGGACTCTCAATCGAGAGAACCTGGGTTCGAATCCTCTTGCTGCCGTTACGAAGCTTGGGAATTTCGTTTAATCCACGTTGCCGCAGTTCACTCAGCTGTATAAATAAGTACCTAGCCATAGACAGTGATGGGTATATGGGCAGGAATATCGCGCGGTAATTGCAGCGGGGATAAGGTGAAGTGAAAAGCGTTATGCGGTCCCACGAACTGGATACCGTGCTATGCAAGAACTTCCCTTTACAGTAAATTTGCGAGGTTTAGAGTATGTTTTTGATAATATGACGTAAACATCACGATAGAAACAACAAAAGTAACAGGAAGGCATATATATATATATATATATATATATATATATATATATATATATATATATATATATATATATATATATATATATATATATATATATATATACATTATTATATATAATGTGTGTGTGTGTGTGTGTGTGTGTGTGTGTGTGTGTGTGTGTGTGTGTGTGTGTGTGTGTGTGTGTGTGTGTGTGTGTGTGTATGTGTGTGTGTGTGTGTGTGTGTGTGTGTGTGTGTGTGTGTGTGTGTGTGTGTGTGTGTGTGTGTGTGTGTGTGTGTGTGTGTGTGTGTGTGTGTGTGTGTGTGTGTGTGTGTGTGTGTGTACACATGTCCATCTTCAGCTGGATACTTTTGATACGCAATCTTTTAAATGGAAATCGTTGGATAATAACTTGTGGGAGGTCCCAACACTTGTTTGGGAAGTTTTTTTATGTAACCGTATGTCCCACATTTGTAGATACGTCGTGAGAATAGTTCAATACATTAGTGAGAACTATTAATATGTCATCAATAGCATATTCCGAGGTAAATATTTGTAAACGGTCTAACGTGTAAAGACATTTTCCTACGTTTTATGACACTTTTTACGGGCCTTGTAACCGTCGCCCGACACCACATGAAACCGTGCGTCGGCAAGAACTGCTACGTGGCGATTTACCCGTACGTACTTCCTAGTGGTCTTTGTGGAAATTAAAGCGACTGTTACAACCAGTAATGTAATAATCGACCGGTAATGTAGTAATCGACCAGTAATGTAATAAATCGACCGGTAATGTAATAATCGACCGGTAATGTAATAAATCGACCGGTAATGTAATAATTGACCGGTAATGTAATAACAATGATGATGATAATCATTATGATGGTGATGATGATGATATTAATAATGATGATGTAGAAGGTGATGATGAGGGTGATAAACGATTATGATGATGATGATGACAATTGAGGGTTCATCTTAGTGAAGACGATACTGATGATGATGATTATGACGATGATGGTGATGATAACGATGATGATGACGAGGGTGATAAATGGTTATGATGATGATGATGAAGACGATGAAGACAATTAAGCTGTCTTAGTGATGATGATGATTATGACGAAGATGATGACAATGAGGGTGATCATTATTACGATTATGAGGACGAATACCTTCAGCCTCATCATCCTGCTCCTCCTCCTCACCGTCATCATCATCCTCCTGTTCACCCTTATAGTGGCTATGCTGACACCCACTCGACGTTCACAAACGTATGATTAACATAGAAATCTCAGAACGAGTGAGCCGCATGTTTTCTGGGAGGACATATGGAATGCCGTTCATATAACCTCCAAGATAGCGCTAAGATAAACCCTAAATTATCTTCGTCTTTCTCCTCCTATTCATCATCATCATTACCATTTATCATCTTCATTATCGTCATCATCATAATCATGTTCATCGTTTTTATTACATTACGGTGAGACCAGAAATGTAATAATCGACCGGTAATGTCATAAATCGGCCGGTAATATGATAATCGACCGGTAATGTAATAAATCGACCAGTAATGTAATAAAAATGATGATGATAATCATTATGATGATGATGATGATGATGATGATTATGATGTTAATAATGATGATGTAGAAAGTGATTACGAGGATGATAAACGATTATGATGATGGTGACAATTAAGGGGCGATCTTAATGACGATGATTATTATTATTACGATGATGATGATGATGGCTATGCGGGTGATCATTATTATGATTATGAGGACGATGACAATGACATCTTCAGCATCATCATCCTGCTCCTCCTCCTCATCGTCATCGTCATCCTCATGTTCACCCTTAATTTTAGTCATATTTTTAAATACTTTAGGTGCCCTTTAATCGTTTAAATGAACATTTTAATTGACTGAAATTACGCTTATCTTTAATTTTTGAAATAACCCCTTAATTGTTTCAGCTGGTCCCTTATTTCATTATTTTTGCGGTTAAACTTAAGTTTCTAATATGCATTTTGAGATTTCCCCTAACTTGTTTGATGACCCCTTAATTTTATCAAATGATTATTAAACATTTTAATGATCCCTTAAATAATTGTTTGAGATGATCCCTTAATTGAGTGTAGATTACCTCTTCCATGTGTTTAGGTGACCCTTTTAATGCCCCCCCCCCCTTCTTCCTTACCACTCTGTCTGACTCGGTCCGATTGTTTGCCAACCTGTAGTTACTGCCGTGCGTTACCTGGGAGGTTATATGAACAGCATTCCATATGTCCTCCCAGGAGACATGCGGCTCACTCGTTCTGAGATTCCTATGTTAATCATACGTTTGTGAACGTCGAGTGGGTGTCAGCATGGCTAGCCATTATAAGGGTGAACATGAGGTTGATGATGACGAGGAGGAAGAGGAGCAGATGATGATGCTGAGGATGTCATTGTCATCGTCCTCATAATCGTAATAATGATCACTTGCATTGTCATCATCTTCGTCACCATCATCATCAGTAAGACCGCTTAATTGTCTTAATCTTTGTCCTCTCATCATCATAACCATTTATCAAACTCATCATCACCATCGTTATCATCATTATCATCATCATCATTATTATAATCATCATAATCATTATCATCATCATCATCGTCATAATCATCATCATCATTATCATCGTCACTTAAATCGCCCCTTAATTGTCATCATCATCATAATCGTTAACACCCTCATCATCACCTTCTACATCATCATTATTAACATCATCATCTTCATAATTATTATTATCATCATCATTTTTATTACATTATTGGTCGACTTTTTACATTACCGGTCGATTATTACATTACTGGTCTATTATTGCATTACTGGTTGTAACAAGCGACGCCAAACGAATTGAAAGGAGTCCAGTTTTGCTGGACCCAAATAGCACATTTGGTGAGTGTTTTTTTTAAATATATGTTTCTACATGTTTTTATGAATGTCTTATTAATGTTATTAATGTCTAGTAGTGAGTAAATTGGCGATTTTCGCCGAGCTAATATGTGCGCTTCGTCGTCAGGAGCATATAATGCGTGGCTTACAGTGTTTTTTTTCGCGGGAACAGACGTGCTCCAACTTGGAGATGATGGACGGTTTCAAGCGACTTATTATTGAAACATTATTGTGATACATCGACTGGAGCCGTTTGATAGACATATTATATGTTTTTAAAATGGTTATATTTGTATAATGTATATGCTTAATATATAGCGTGTCATTAGAATAAAATAACAACCGTTTTCATATAAAATGTCATCTAAATAAAATAAGCAATTGATGGAAATTTGAAGCAAATGTTGCAATGCATCATATACTTGTATTCGTCTACATTTACTATATCAGTCGCCTAAGCCAATGTTATATGTCATATGCGTTGGCAAACTTTATTTCTACAGAATAAATAAAAATGTTAACCAGCTTAGACTGGTATGCGACGTACGGTTTCGGGCGACGAACGGTTTCACTATTTCAGTGTTATGCTGAACACAGGAGTTAAACGTGTGTTTCAGATATGGGTGCCAATCGCGTCAAGACCAATGCACAAGCTACGTGCCAGGGAATTCCCGAAGATACACAGAAAGGACCCCGAGGGGAAGAGCAGTTGTAGCAGCAACGCCAATATGACTATCGTGATCGCTAGTGTGGCGTTACATAATGTGGCTGGCACAGACGTTGCGGCTCTCTCGCACATTGTGTAAGAGCCCAGGAGCGGCCTCTGCAAGGAACTATTATAAGAAACGCCAAGCCCAAGATGCAGGCAGTCCGTTCTAGCGAAACAACGATGAAAATCCTGGAAGTCAGCCCCGAAGCTACGATACGTGAAATGTGCCAGCAGTCCGTGGCATAATTAAATACTGCACACTCTATGGTCCCAAGACCAGTCTTGAATATATATGCCACGTCCCTCTTCAAAAAGTGCAGCAAAGACGAGGGCGGAGAGTTCCATCCAACATGTCCAGGGTGAGAGAATGCAACTGGCGACGAAGCAAGCGGAGAAGAAGGGCGAGAAAGAGAGGTGGTTTCAAAGAGGGATGACACTATGTAATCAAACAAAGTTCGATCAGTTCTGAGGTGCATTTCATTCATATGACACTATGAAATCAAACATATTGGATCAGAACTACACTGAAGCACATTTGATTATTGCATAATGATTTTTGACACAAGAATACATTTCGACTTACATCATGCCTTTGACAATTCACCAACTCACTGTAATTTATTCATGAGGTTTCCATAGGTTGGCACCGTTGTGAAAATAATAAGAATATGATATGATAACATAAGGAACATGCACACAAATTATTTTGCATATTCAGGTACGTATTCAAAAGACGCTAAAGCTAGGTGAAACTTGATCAGTGGTCTCCCAAGTAATATACGCTATTCTATAGGAAATTATTTTATGTGAAACCGTACGTCTGCATTTGTAAGCTATATAAGTTATATTCTTCTCAATGAATATATTTCCATTGTAATGGCATCTTATAATATAACGTCACGTTTAAAAAACTTCACAGTCGAAGAGTACAAATGACGTCAATGTTACCCCAAACAGAGAAAACGTTTGACAAATACGTCTTAATGAGTCCCAAACACAAATATATCATTGTACATGTATAGGAAGTGAAATATCACATGTATATTATATAAGTGTAATGACCTTTCAAACTACAAGGACTTGTGTGGAGACGATTTCAGATCTTAAGTATTTACAACTACAGCTGTACTCCCAACTTCACCTAGCTGTCAAATGCTCAATATTAGAAGTTAGTCTACCAACTCTTATTGCCTAATTAGATCAATATTATCTCTCCATATGACAACAATGTTTGCCCTTATACGAATACCTTTATTTTTACCCACTTCTGAATCAAATGTGTGAACGATATATATATATATATATATATATATATATATATATATATATATATATATATATATATATATATATATATATATATATATATATATATATATATATATATATATATGTAGGACACTGGGCCCGAAGAGGATAGGTGAGGTGAGGTGATGTAAACGTGATGTAAACGTAACGATTAAAAGTAGAATCCAAACTGCGATTACTGAAGAAAGCATACATTGTGCTTGGTTGGATCATCAATTTTATGAAACTTACGTGAACGTTGCAATGAGAAGGTTCAACAACAGAATGTGAGACATCATCATGTAGACGGCGAACAGGACAATGGCTATGGTCACGAGTCCACCGCGAGAGTTGGCATCTACAAAGACAACATATGTTTATGCAGTTTTGCCATATTTCCATTACTATTACCGATTAAATAAACAAAACAAAACGACGATCACCCACTCACTTGAACAAGGTAAACGTGTTGGCAATGACGCTTGCACGTGAACAGTCGCAGCTGTTTTAAGTGGATTATAGTGGAAACTATCCGAGTGATTTATGTGCATAATAAATTGGCATCGGCATTAAGATAAATGTTGCTTAACCAAACTAGGGGTGTTTTAAAAGTATGTTGGTCCATCTGTCTAACTCTCCTTCCTCTCCTCTCCTTTCCCTCTCCACCTCTCTCTCTCCCTCCCTCTGTTATATTCTCCTAATCAAACCAAGAAATTTATTACACTGTTGAAACTGCAACACCACACTGCTCTGAGACTTTCATATCAGCACGTATTGTTACTCCCAAGCCCTTTTCTTTTATGGTAGTACCTAGAAAAGTATCTCCCGTTTTATATTTTACATCCAAGTTCCCGTGTCCTGTGTGTAGGCATTTACGTTTCCCAAAAAATAATAGCATCTGCCATTTTCACTAATTTGTTTACATCATTTTGTATGTAAATATTGTGTATGTCGATCATGTTTAACCATTCTAAACAAGGTTGTGCAATTCACACATTTCGGTACCTGGCTTGTTATGCTAAAACATCCACATAAGCAGTCGGAATATATACACTTCTGGTGTCGCTTATGTGATATTGTTCTCACCTTCAATATCTTCAAGCTGCAGTTCACCATACATTTGCCAGTATGGCAAGTAAACGATGTCACGTAGCAGCGCCCATGAAAACTCAGATTTGGGAAATAGCAATGCCCGGGATGCCACACCATACGACACGATGAATAATGCCAGGACTAGTAGGAACTTCAGCAAGTCTAGAACCTGTGTGCAAATAAATAACGATTGCCCAGAAGATTATAAAAAACTAAATGAGGCGTTTATCTGCAAAACCTCAAATAATTCTTTGTGAAGTGGATTCCCAAGTCTACGCACGCACATTATAATACATAGAAGGATATCTAACTTGTAGCTTCTTGTTTTTAATCCTTGTATGCTTCTGCATCTAGTGATGCTTTCATGTAACGAGTTCCATAGTTTTTCTCCATAAACAGAAATGCAAATGACATCGATCTTATATTAGTATATTAGTACGAACACGATTTCTACTGAATGCATATTTATGTCGAATATCATGTTTTTATATATACAAATAAAAACATGCAAATTTTCAAGTAATTAATTGTGATAAGTTTTAAACACAATAACCGCAACCAACAATACACTTTTGAATTACACACTATTTTTACATAATATTCCCGCCCGCCCGCCCGCCGCCCGCCCGCCCGCCCGCCCGCCCGCCCGCCCGCCCGCCCGCCCGCCCGCCCGCCCGCCCGCCCGCCCGCCCGCCCGCCCGCCCGCCCGCCCGCCCGCCCGCCCGCCCGCCCCGCCCGCCCGCCCGCCCGCCCGCCCGCCCGCCCGCCCGCCCGCCCGCCCGCCCGCCCGCCCGCCCGCCCGCCCGCCCGCCCGCCCGCCCGCCCGCCCGCCCGCCCGCCCGCCCGCCCGCCCGCCCGCCCGCCCGCCCGCCCGCCCGCCCGCCCGCCCGCCCGCCCGCCCGCCCGCCCGCCCGCCCGCCCGCCCGCCCGCCCGCCCGCCCGCCCGCCCGCCCGCCCGCCCGCCCGCCCGCCCGCCCGCCCGCCCGCCCGCCCGCCCGCCCGCCCGCCCGCCCGCCCGCCCGCCCGCCCGCCCGCCCGCCCGCCCGCCCGCCCGCCCGCCCGCCCGCCCGCCCGCCCGCCCGCCCGCCCGCCCGCCCGCCCGCCCGCCCGCCCGCGCCCGCCCGCCCGCCCGCCCGCCCGCCCCGCCCGCCCGCCCGCCCGCCCGCCCGCCCGCCCGCCCGCCCGCCCGCCCGCCCGCCCGCCCGCCCGCCCGCCCGCCCGCCCGCCCGCCCGCCCGCCCGCCCGCCCGCCCGCCCGCCCGCCCGAATTTTAGAATTTTAGAATTTTACATACAACTTGTCACCCCGCTGTAATGCAAGTCATATGTTTGCTACTAATTGTGCTAAATCATTTAACGAACGCATTCGCTCATCAATGTTTAGCCTTTCATGCCGATTAGAAAAATCCGACAATAAACTTTTTGTGAATTATTTTCGCACTTTTATTTTTTATTGAAGTCCATTGATTAAACATTGGATTGATCAATGGTATGCTTTTAATTCATGATGTGTGCACTCAATGTCAAAGAGTTGCAAAAAAATACACACACTGCATTGCCCAACTACTTAGGTGTCGTGTGCTAAGTGTTTCTAAACAATCTGGCAGAGTGCGCCACAAGAATATAGCAACAACTGGAAGGCAAAATTTCCGTCCGGCATCGGCCGGGTTGAGTATAGCGGTGCCGGCCGGCTTCGGCCGGGTTTAACAAGATATGCCTTCCAAGCCAAAGGCCCAAATGGCAAGTGGACAAGGAAGCCATTGGCTTATCGAGAGTCCATCAGTGTTCGTCTACGTGTTACCCGCCCTTCTGAGATATGTGTCCAACTGAGGTCCAGGCAGATAGTTTTAGTTTTGAGTGTAGGGGATGTACGAAAATGAAGGAACTAGAGGTGGAGTTGGAAGAGCTGAGGCTGCTCGTTGTGGCAATGGTGGGAAGGGAACAGGTGGGTTGTGCCAGTAGTTCCGGTGGGGGAACAGTAGATGATAAAGTGGGGAAAGACACAAGAGATGCTAGGGAGAGCTCACCGCAGCCTGGGAGGAAGCTGAGAGGAGGGAAGGTGACAGGCCGTAGGGAGACAGGACGTAAGGAGATGGGAAGGAAAGGAACGGGAGGGAAGACAACCGGGGTGAAGGAGAGGGGAGTAGGGGAGACAGGAGGGAAGGAGAAGGGAGTGGGGGAGACGGGAGGGAAAACAACCGGAGTGAAGGAGAGGGGAGTGGGAGAGACAAGAGCAAAGGAGTGGGAAGTGGGGGAGACAGGAGCGAAGGAGACAGGAGGGAAGGGGTCAGGACAGAATGTGATGGAGGGGATCGAACGGAAGAGTTATTCTGCAGCAGTGATAGAGGGGGTGAGGAAGAGAGCGAGGGTGTTTGTGGGGGATTCGATAGTTAGGAAGACCGACAGAGTTTTAAACAAGGGAGATGATGTGGTGGTCTGCTTGCCTGGAGCCAAAATAGAGGCGATAACTGAGAGGGTAAAAAACATCGTAGGCTCGGGTAAGGGTGGATCTGTTTTAGTAAACGTAGGGACAAATAACGTAGAGAGGGAGGGTACAACTGCCATAGTTAGGAAATATAGGCAGTTGGTCAGAACACTAAAACAGACGCGGGTTGAGCAGGTAATACTGTCAGGGATGTTACCTGTAATGGGCAGGAGGGGTCACAAATATCGAAATTGTCGGGGGATGGCAATTAACATGTTAGTCCAGAAGCTATGTAGGGAAGAGGAAGTTGGATTTGTGGATTTATGGGGAAGTTTTGTTGGGAGGGCTGATATGTACATGAAGGATGGGCTTCATTTAAGTGGAAAGGGGGCGGCAGTATTCGCGGACAAACTTTCAGCAGCAGTAGATAGTGACTTGGGTACAATGACAAATATTTTTGGAAGTAAACATTCTTTAAACTAGAAGTGCAGGGGGGTTACCTAGAGGTGTGTCAAGCAGAACAAGAGGCCACTAGCACAGATAAACCAATATCAAATCATCCGAAAAACATCTCTGAAAAAGGTTATAGAAGCGTATGTTTAAATGCAAGGAGCATAGTAAATAAGAAAAACGAATTAAACATTATGGTAGAAGATATTGACCCTCACATAATTGGTATAACTGAATCATGGGCCAACATAGATATAACAGATGCTGAATTAGGACTGACAGGATATGTAATGTTTAGGAAAGATCGAATAGGAAGAAGGGGCGGGGGAGTTATTTTATATGTTAAAGAATCTATTCAGGCTTATGAAATAAAACTAGAAAGGGAAGCAGATTGCGATGAAGCTGTTTGGTGCAAAATTGTTTCAGGAAATTCAAAATTAACTATTGGATTAGTTTACCGAAGTCCAAACATAAACGAAGAGGACAACACAAAAATAAAAAACGCTATAAAGGAAGTTAGTAAAGGGGAATGTATCATAATGGGAGATTTTAACCATGGACACATACAATGGAATTCTCTAGAGAGCACAGGGATTGAGGACCAACAATTTCTATTTTTAATCCAGGATAGCTTTCTTACTCAGCACGTACTAGAACCAACCAGGGGAGAAAATGTATTAGATATAGTTTTGTCATCACAAAAAGAATTAGTGGACAATGTAAAAATATTTGAACCATTGGGTAATAGTGACCATAATCAAATACATTTTGACATCAATGTAAAATCAGAAAGTAAAAATAAGAAAACGTACAAGAGAAACTTCCACAAAGGTAACTACAAAGATATGAGAAAAGTATCATCGATAAATTTGTTCCCTTCCAAAAACAAGGAAAACGGTGTAGAAAGAAACACTTGTCAAAAGAGGCTATTAGAAAAATAATGCTAAAACAAACTATGTGGAGGGTTTATAGGCGTACCAGAAAGGACGAAGACTATGCAAAATACAAAGAGGCACTTAATGCAGCTACAACTGAAATCAGACAATCTAAAAGAAGCTATGAGCAAAAACTAGCATGTAACATAAAAAATGACAGCAAGAGTTTTTATGCATATGTCAGGAGTAAACAAAACGTACAAGACAAGGTTGGACCTCTAGAAGACAGTGCTGGAAATATAATATCACAGGGGTTTTTAATGGCGGAAGACCTAAATGGTTACTTCAGTTCAGTGTTTACCAAAGAAGATATTAGTTCATTACCAGTTGCTGATGCTAAATTTCAGGGGGCTAAATCTGACTATTTAGGTCCGTTAGTTGTAACTCCAGAATTGGTAGCTAAGAAAATAAAGGCAATGAAGGATAACAAATCACCGGGAGTGGATGGGATTCCTCCAAAATTACTAATGGAAACAGTAGAACAAATCAGTATACCACTTGCAAGAGTATTCAACTTGTCATTAAAAGAGGGAGTTGTTCCGTTTGAATGGAAAGAAGCAAACATCATACCATTATTTAAAAAGGGTTCGAGAAACAAGTCAGATAATTACAGACCTGTGAGTTTAACGTCAGTGATTTGAAAATTATTAGAAAGGTTAATTAAAGACCATATGGTGGACTTCCTCGTTAAGCATAAATTATTAAATTCATCTCAACATGGATTCCTTAAAGCGAGGTCATGCTTAACAAATATGTTATGTTTTTTGGAAGAAATCATTAAGTGGATAGACGTGGGATCGCCAGTAGATATTATCTACTTAGATTTTCAGAAAGCTTTTGACAAAGTGCCACAACAAAGATTACTACTTAAATTAAAAGCCCATGGTATCGGGGATAGCATAACTGACTGGATAGAACAATGGCTGACTGACAGAAAACAACGAGTTGTAGTAGATGGAGAAGTTTCAAATTGGAAATCGGTTTTGAGTGGGGTACCTCAAGGATCAGTATTAGGACCTATATTATTCTTAATTTATATCAATGACTTGGGCGACAGTATAACAAGTAACGTAGTGAAATTTGCGGATGACGCAAAACTGTTTAGGAAGGTTAATACTGATGGTGATAAACAACATTTACAAAACGATCTAGACAGATTAGTGAAATGGTCTGAGAAATGGCAGATGTTGTTCAATTTTGGGAAATGTAAATGCCTACATACAGGACATAGGAACTTGAATGTAAACTATAAAATGGGAGATACTGTTCTGGGTACTACTGTAAAAGAAAAGGACTTAGGAGTTACAATAAGCGCTGATATGAAAGTTTCAGAGCAGTGTGGTATTGCAGCTTCAAAGGGTAATCAAATTCTTGGATTGATTAGAAGAAACATAACATACAAGGGAAAAAAGTTAATTATACCTCTTTATAAAGCAATAGTTAGACCTCATTTAGAATACTATATACAAGCATGGAGACCATACCGTAAGAAGGATATAGATACGCTTGAACGCATACAAAGGAGAGCAACTAAAATGATTCCAGAACTGAGAGACCTTAGTTATGAAGAACGCCTAAAAGAATGTGGTTTAACAACTCTAGAGACAAGGAGGTTAAGAGGAGATCAGATTGAAGTTTTTAAGATATTGAATGGGTATGAAAATATTGATAGAAATATGTTTTTCTCACTCAAGAAGGATAGCAGAACTAAAATTAGTAAAGGATCAATGTAGATTGGACATCAGGAAGCACTCGTTCTCACAGAGGACAATAAATGAATGGAACAAATTGTCTACAGATTGTGTAACTGCTAGCAGCGTGAATATGTTTAAAAACAAGGTTGACACATATCTCAGGAGGGCGGGCTATAAGTAGATGAACATTGTTGGACTCTCGATAAGCCAATGGCTTCCTTGTCCACTTGCCATCTGGGCCTTTGGCTTGGATGGCAAATCTTGTTAAATCTTGTTAAACTTGTTTTTTTTAAACATATTCACGTTGCTAGCGGTTATACAATCCGTAGATAATTTGTTCCATTCCTTTACTGTCCTATGTGAGAATAAATACTTCCTGATATCCAATCTACACTGATCCTTTACTAACTTTACCTCATGTCCTCTAGTTCTGCTATCTTTCTTGAGAGAGAAAAACATAATTCTATCAATATTTTCATACCCATTCAATATCATAACAACTTCAATCTGATCTCTTAACCTCCTTGTATCTAGAGTTGTTAAACCACATTCTGGCGTTCTTCGTAACTAAGGTCTCTCAGTTCTGGAATAATTTTAGTTGCTCTCCTCTGTATGCGTTCAAGTGTATCTATATCCTTCTTACGGTATGGCCTGCATGCTTGTATACAGTATTCTAAACGAGGTATAACTATTGCTTTATACAGAGGTATAATTAGCACAACCTTCATGTGATGGTGGATCCATGTATTCAACTCGGCCAGTAAGTGTCTATTAACGAGTCACTCTGTATACCCGCCTGTATTGGCGTGTTAGCATGGTGACTGGACCTATATGCTTACAGAGCATGACCGAACCAGGTGCCAAACGTTCAGGTAAACTGATCTTGCAGCATGCTTGACCATGTGATATCCGGTGCTTATGCGACCGTGCTGAGGGTTGAGGGTTGAGGACTGAAGGGTTAAACAAACACATGGACGCACACGCACACTCACACGCACACGCACACACGTGTGAACACAGACAACAAATGGTTAAATAAACTTGCCCATCTAAGTTTCTACATAGGGTTTCTCTGTAGTACTGCACTGGTTTACTATTAATTGCTCTGGCATTTGCTCAACAATTGCTCATACTGAATATAATACACAACATTTTAGAGTTATGTCTCTTACTAATGTTTAAATACTTCATTTTAGAGTTATGTCTCTTACTAATGTTTAAATACTTCATTTTAGAGTTATGTCTCTTACTAATGTTTAAATACTTCATGACATAAGTCGATCTACTTACATTTTGGGAAACTGCTATGTTAATGTTCATACGCCACCATGTAACACCAAACACCCTCTGCCAACGCCCACTTCAGGGTAAAATGACAGCATTACATACATCAGCACGGTCGCATAAACACCGGATATCACGTGGTCAAGCATGGTCCCAGGTCAGTTTACCTGAACGTTTGGCACCTTGTTCGGTCATGCTCTGTGTTAGTGAGTGATTTATAAGCTTTCACAGACTCTCGGCTGAACATTTCTGGCTTGTTAATCGCGTAACCCTTATGAAAAAAATGCCATGGTATTCCATAGTATACCATGATTTACCATGGTTTACCTGTTTCAAAACACCATGGTATACCATGCATTTACCGTGGTATATTTTCATAAGGGCGGTGGACCAATTGTGGCCGATCTGAGTAATGTTCGGCAAGTAAACAAACAACACTGACTACATTAGCTTGCCGGAAGATGAGCAACTGATATTGTTGCTAGATTATTACTGTTTGCTTTACATGAGCATCAAATTGTTATTTAAAGTTGATTATTGAGACGCGAAGATGTGTTTCTCTCATACTGGTGGAGGAAATAATCTTTGCTACCACGCGTTTCCTTTGGTTCGTTAATGTTGAGCCTGATTCCTTAAATCAGTGAATGTGCTGACGTCGTGAGAAAAAAGTATGACTGCAGACAGGATAATTATGCTTTCCGCTATATGGATGAGCAACGTTGGACTATACATACTCATCAGGCACTGAGTCGTACTCGTGGAGGGCAGTTCAGCTGCCTAATCATATTGAATCAACACAACGATGGTTTCTGGTTCATAAGGTCAAGGTTCAGGAGAATTATTGCTTTGTGTAATCTGTATATGTTATTCAGAGCAGAACTGCACATATGCAATGAATACAATTATGTTGTGTGGATAAGTGCTCTTTTCTTATACCTTGATTTGGTTGTTTTGTTAGACAATTAGTTTTCCAGAAATTTGAGATTTATGTAAAATAATTACAAATGTTATTATATTGTAAAACTTTGAAGGTACATAGTTTGATCGTAGTTATCAAACGTTCGTGTTATAAAGTATAAACTATATATATTCTAACATTTTGACCGCCCACTTTGATGCACCATGTTTTTTTAAGTATAACTTGACGACCGTTATTTGTAAAATGTTTATGTTTATCCACGAATATCATGTTTGCATTACATGCTAAACAGATAACGATGACATTGCATATTGTTTAATGTGGTTCATTAAAACCTATTTGGACGGTCGATATGTTAGAATGGATAATAGTGTATATTATGTGATATGATGTTATGGTTAAAATGATCAGATATGTACTTTTCAGACTGACCTAGACAGTTACTAACTGAAGTTAACAATATATTGTTCAGTATCGCATAGCTAAAACTAGTCACAACATATAAAGCAATTTCAAATCATGTGATTATCACAACTTACATGAACTTAAAAATACTCAAAATATATCATAAATATGAAATAAACCATCATCAAATTATATTTTCAATATTACATCTGTGATCTCTCATTTATGTGATCTCTCATATCATCTATTGAGTAATAATGAAACGTGTTCTAAATGAGAAAAGCTCAACTCATCTGTCAATGCCCTTTCACCTATGCTACTTTCATAGTATCTTGCTTGAGTGAGGTGACAGTTGACAGGTGAGGTGACAGCGATCATTTTCGAAGATAAAGCAAAATGTGTTGTATGTCACTTATGAGGTTATTGCATTGATGCGCACAAATATCTTAATGTTATTTTATGTTATAGAAAATAATTTAATGATATTACAGGATAATGCTAATTTCTACCAATACTTACCAAGTGGATACACACTTATGTGTCTGTTTGGGCCGTCTCTGGCATTGGTGATGGACATGCTTTTTTCTATCTCATCTTGACTAGAAACAACCAAAATACATCAACATGAAATTATATAATATTCAATTATTAGTATTGTGTACATTCCGATTTGAAATAATCTTACTCATTTTATAATACCTTAATTCATGCTGGTCTGTTCTCAGTAGTAATGATATGACATTTATTGTCTCAAAGGGACACCAGCAGCTGACACATCAATTAATCAGTGAATCAATCAATCAATCAATCAATCCCTTAACCCGGAGTGTATTTGGGGCACAACCGAAGACCTCGCAACCAGCTGTCTCCATCTTTGTCCATCTGCAGCCCTGGCAGTCCAGACTTGTCCACTGTTTGATGTTGTCCTTTCACCTCTTCCTCTGTCTTCCTTTCTTCTTGTTACCCTAATGGTGCCTTGCAGGATGGTCTTTGTCAGGCCGGATGTTATTGAGACTTGTCCATACCAGTTCAGCTTCAGTCTTTAACCGTGGTCAGGATATGTTCATAAGGCCCGATGTCTTGTTGGATCATGTTGCGGACGTCTTCTTTGGTTAGATGGTCCTTGTATGAGATGCAAAGGATCTTTCGATAACACCTCACTTGCATGGCTTATGATCTTCTTTGTAGTCTCACATGCATATAGAAATATTAATATCTCAAGTGATCGCATCTGTCAGATTTTGGATCGAAGGGTGATGTTTTTATCTTTCCGTATTGGTTTCAGTCTTGTCAGCGTTGCTGTTGTCTGGGCAATCCTTGAAATGATCTCTGGTGTGGATCCTTCGTCAGTGATAACTGAACCCAGGTACTTGAAGTTGGACACTGTTTCTAATCTTTGTCCACTCACATTGATATTCTTGTTGATGCCATTGATGTTGTTGGTCATTAGCTTGGTTTTCTCAACAATAATTTCCATTCCGTAAGATGCAGATATTTTGTCGAGGCGGCTCACTAGGTTGACTAGCTCCTGTTCATCCCCTGCTAAACCATCGATATCGTCTGCAAAGCGTGATCTTTGAGGGCTTCAATCATGATTCCTTCCAAAAATATGTTAAATAAAGTGAGTAAGAGAAGACAGCCCTGGCGGACTCCAGTGGTGGTGCAAAGCCAGAAATAGTATATTTGGTCATCGCTGTATTCAGCTGTTGGGGCGTAAGCTTGTATTACTGTGATGTTGAATGAGTCTGACCTTAGGCGGGTGGAAATGTGTCTGCTGGAGATTGAACGACATCCCAATACTGATGTCGTGATGTCCTTGTGAACAAGAAAACCAACGCCGTATTCATAGTTGTTCTCTTCACCATTGTAGTACAGCTTGTGTCCCTCTTCGGTTGTTGTTTCTCCTAAGTTCTTACATCGTAATTCCAGAAAGAGTTCCAGAAAGTTCCAGCGGTACCTGTCCATCTCATATGTGAGTTCTTTTAGTATCCATGCTGGACTCATTGTTCTAACATTTCACACTCCGATGGTGATTTTGCCTTTCCCACGGATCTTGTTTGGTTACCAGTATTATACTTATCGCGTCCGTCCTGGGGAGGGGCGGGTGGCACGGTTGTTGTTAACCCGGGCTACGACTGATCCGGTATGCTCTGTTTATTGTTCGTCATCATGTGGTGCGCCTAGACCGAGTTCCTGACTTGGTGGAGCCTATCACTCTCCAGGCGGTCGTTGCCCCGTTAGCCTGAGTCCAGTTGGAATCAGTTGCCCATTCTGCACCATGAGGGGGTGGGATTGCCTGTGTTATCACTGACCCCAGCACTGATGATGCAGTTTCAGGCGTGAGCCACTCCTTACAGACCAGCTGACATATAAGGACAATTAACAATTTAGCCATCCACTGCAATTATATTGATACATTATTAACATATTACCTAAAGTAATAAATTAGAAGGAAACTGCAAATAAAAAAGGAGTGTTCGCAACTGGTTTGAAAGTTGTTTATCTCTAGTCGCCTGCAACAATCTACTGCCACAGTTGGCTGGCTCCAATGAAAGGGTCACAGTTATCATGATTTGTCAAGCAAGCCACCGTGCCTTGATAACATATTCAAATCGTTCTGCTTAGAAACAGCCAAATGACTCATGGGCGCCCGCCTGCACTACGCACTATATAAATATATATATATATATATATATATATATATATATATATATATATATATATATATATATATACAAATATATATATATAGGATATATAATATATATATATATATATATATATATACATACATCATGATTGTATAATGGGTCTCTTATAGGCCTATTGCACACATTTCAACTAGAAGAAACTCTAGAAGAGTAGGGCACATTCCAGACCGATTAACCGTTTTTGTTTTTACCATAATATAATGCCTTATGCGGTGGGAGCAATTCCAATAAACTTATAGCACACTTCTGCTTCATCTAAGATCCATCAAAAATATAGAAGACTAGTTATTTTATCGCTACACATTAGAAGCATTATATTGACCAATCAGCAACGCGTGAAGTCGTTTGGCGACTTAACCAGATGTCAGTTTGGCGACGTAACCAGATGAAATAAATTGATACTGCTGTTCACATGTATTTATTGAATTTATCGTGATGTATTTATAGTATCAGCCACAGTACAGTATTGTAACATTTAGGTAAAGTTACTCATAATGCAGTATGCGCAGTACCAGCTATGATAAATTATTGTAACATCGAATTAACAATGATCACATTATATATTACCAATTTCTTCCGTTGATCGTTCTGCTAACACAGAAGCGTGAAACAACGTTACGTCCGGTAATAATATGCCCCGTGAAACAGTGGCACATTAGGCCCAATAATGTGTTTTCCTTGTCCATTTCTTTGTGATTCCATTTGAAAAACACTGTAATTTGCCAGAGCAGTTACCACATGGTTCACCTCGCGATTACGTATTAGATAATTGCATATTTGATTATTGTTCTATCCGCACGTTTACTCTCTCTTGTTCAATGTCGGTTGTTAGTCGGACGTCTTCCGGCGAAGTTGATAATCTCTCTCCCATTCTAGTCTGCGCATTTCTCGTCTTTGTTCTGTGGATATGAAGCAAATGACAGCTTTAATTAACTATTACTTATGAGATACTGCTACACGTTGATCTCACTGACACATTTTGCCAATAAGCTTATCATAAATCAGCAACGCCCATTTCGTCGGAAAAAAACATGTAACCCATCAATATATATATATATATATATATATATAGCTTTATTTCTCAAAAATCGATATTTGGTTATCATGTTTATTCGGTACTTGTGTCAAGTACCGAATAAAAATAAAAAATGTAACTTGATATTTGTATCACTAGTTGGCTACCAGAACAATAACATTTTACAAACCATAATTTGGCCGTGGCAGCACTGTTGTTTGTATGTATTGTAGGGCTGTACGTTACAGCATGCCGCTCCAGTTGTCTTCTCGTACTTGTAATCACCACAACAGATGTAAAAGTTCGGGTTGTACTCTTCACCGCGACATTCTAAAAAATACGACGTTGCAATAATAATAATAAAATACGATATTTATATAGCGTCATAATTACATAATGCTCTATGATAATCATAATCTGAGCCTGCAAATATCCGTCTGGCCAATATCCCCATAGTTCAATATCCCACAGGACAATTATTGAATAGCCCTTGCTCACAAACAACAATAGAGCAACAATCAACAATAAAATAACATTCATAGTTATTATAATGTCTACTCTCTTTAATGTGTGGTACACTGGGTCATGGGTAAATTCAAGAAATCAAAGAAGAAGCAATTGTGAGTTTACGTATCAAACCTGGGTTCAAATCAAAGCATTAATTCTTGTTAAAACATGGTACCCTCTTAGGTGTATATGATTATTCAAAAGAAAATTAATAAAGCTCAGTATATTGTAAAACTACATTATATAGTAACATTTACGTAGATCCTTGGGGATGGGAAAAGGGAGGTTCGGAAGTACACAATTTGCAGGGGATTTCTGGGATGATTTCTAAAAATGTTACAGTTAAAATAAATTCTCTAAAGGAGGTAGTTCGTTCCAGGGGAATATTGTCCCAGGTGATGTTGACTTACGGGGGATTTTGTCCTAGGGGATATTGTCCAGGGGATTATGTCCTGATACCTGCTGACCTGTTATATGGTCATGTCACGAGGCATTGACAAAGTTTTTTCTACAATGCATAATTAAAAAATTTGTTTGGTGAAAGTGCATTATTTTACAAGGGAAATATTTTGTTAAAATTGAACGAGTATCTTCTATTACGTTGACTCAACTGCCAGAAACTTACGTGGCGCACTCTTAGCCGCACCGAGAGAGCAACCCAGTAACAGGATCGCCGACACGAGGACGATTACTTTGACGGAAGTATCCCTGCAACATACAGGAAGTTTTGCATGACAATGTTTAAACGGTGGCAAACATATAACGTAAAAAGTTACGTAATTTCATATGATGCGTATCAGGTCATTGTTATCTAAACATGTCATTGCCTTACATTATGAACATTATCTTCTGCGTTGGAATTAAAATAATGTATGCCTATCTAACCGTGTAGTGATGTCAGCTGGCGTGCTTACCTGCATTGATGTTCATTTCATTATAATCCACCGTGAGTATGTATTTATATATGTATGAATGCATGTATGTACGTATATTGGTATGGTTGTTTGCCTGGATGTATGCTAGGCGACTTCTCCTAGACGCTTTGCATCTCGTGCGCTAAACTTTCATGCGTTCATCTACGACCCTACAGTCGGGTTGTCTCTGTTTTAGGTTTTTCGAAATTCACCCCGCTGTTACCCTTTCTACGAACATTCGAATTACCTTTTGTAGTTAGTACGTACAATTTTCCGCAACGTCAGGCGTCTTTTCTTCGATGGTACGAAGCTACGTTATACTGGGGCAAGGTACGAGTGATGTTATGTAGCAGGTGACACTCGAGTTATATAGCGGTTAATTAACACTTGAGCATTATTTTTCACTTCCTACATTTGTAAATATTCTGCTGAACCGGATTCACGAAGTATTCCTACCGTTCTGAGTTGGACGTTTAACGCAGAGATTGCGTAAATCACAACAATCACAGAAACTACGCAAAGCGCTCGAACAATCGCGTGTCTGGGCCAACGCGCGTACTCGGTCGCGTTCGAAATGATTCAAACGCCTGATGGATTCTCAGAACGAGGCTGCCGTGTGTTATCTGGATTGATATATCACGGTAAAATAATCTAGACCAATCGTTTTTGAACATTGGGTTGATATCAGCACGACTAGCCTTTGTATACCAAGGCACAGATGGATATTTCTGTGATATGTTGTGTATCCTATTCCCGTTCGCCCGTCGTATGGTCGAGTATGACTAACTGTAACTCGATACGGATTGTCAAAAATGCCGACAGTACGGACGCGGCGGCATCACCCATTGTTGACAATGTTATTCTCAGAACGCGACACGCTACGGCTTTGACATATGCATATATAAGTAGGGTTTAACAAGATTGAACAAGATTGCCATCCAAGACAAGGAAGCCATTGGCTTATCGAGAGTCCAACATGTTTTCATTCATCTGTTCGTAACCCGCCCGCCTGAGATATATGTCTACCTTGTTTTTAAACATATTCACGCTGTTAGCATTTAACACAATCTGTAGATGATTCGTTCCATTCATTTAATGTTCTCTGTGAGAACGAGTACTTCCTGATGTCCAATCTACCCTGATCCTTTTCTAAAGTAACTTCATGTCCGCTAGTTATATTACCTTTCTGTCAATATTATGATACCCATTCTATATTAAAAAATAAGTCAAAATTTTCTTCTCTTAACTTCCTTATCCAGAGGACACATCCCATGAGTACTCGCAGCTTATTAAAGACAATGACCGCAACAGTATCAAAGACGAAATCTGCATTTCAAGTACGCATTATTTTAGTATTACTACTACTATTATTCACCTGGTAGAGGGTCTAAGACATATCCGACAGTTTCCTTGCCGGAATAGATGATTGATTGATAATCACAAAGCATTCGCTAACCGACTTGTTCCGCTGGCAGGGTGACATGCGAGAATCATCGTCGCGTTCAGACATCTCGGTGGACAGTTTTATTCCAGTCACGTTCAAACGGTATGATCTTCTCTTCAAGAAGTCGTCCATTATATCCCGTTAGTGGTTATAGCGCGTCGAGTTTTCTCGGTCATCCGATATTTCTTCAAAATGTTGCCACGAAGAATTCTGGCCAACACAAATTTGGATTTCAAATGCCGACCTTCCCGATATTTGTTCTTGATCTCTGCGACAACAGCATCTTGCAACAGAAGAGTGCGACGGATGTGTGGTGGTACCCATCGTTTAGAAATTGACACCATTGTTGCCTGCTCTGACCTGGGTGATGACGTAGGCTTTCCATCATTTGGCTTGCTCTGCATTCTCTGGCAACTCTTCTTATATTCAGATGCCACGCTCGCATGCTTTACAGGTTCGGTGTTTATTTCAGTGTATACTTTGGAACTATCTCGACGCATCTGTTTCTGCACACATAACTATATATTATTAACCTATCTAAAAGAAACAGCAGGTAAACAAGTTAGCGATTATATTTACGTTTACTATGCGTATGTTTTAGACCAATTTACCAAAACAATTGCGAGTGGTAAATGATAAATTATAAATCTACGTCATAATATGCGTGTACACGCTGAATTAGTTTGTTAGAAAGATGTAGCTCCACTTACATTATTTGCTGTCTTATTCCCGGAAAATGCAAGCTAGCTGTTTCTCGACTGCAGCAATTTGAAGTTGTTGTAAACTATAATAGATGTCACAGTCATAAGGAAGTAAACGAGTCCATCTTATATAGTCAAAAGCTCCAGCGACTTGCCTCTCTTAGATACGAGTCGCAGTTAAGTGTGGCACTTAATAATAATGATTGCCGCGAACTTCGCAATCACGTTCAACATGATTTGGCAATTTTCTTCATATTAGCCATAGTTTGTGGGGGGCCGTTGAAATCCTCCTCTCACGGCGCGTCCTCGCCATGTCCCGTCCCGTATTTCTGGACAGACACTTCCCTTTGTAAAATTTAACAGTTCGATCAATTATGCTCTCAATATCATAATTACAAAGTTTAATTTATACTGTTACGGACTTGTTTTTCAATGGGATAGTAAAGTCTAACTTTTTTTAATATCTCAGGAAGGAATATTAAAACTGTATATGACGGCCAGGACATCAAAACAAATTACCGAGATGTGTTAGCTAGCTCTCGTGATGTATGGGCTTATATCAATAGGATTGCCCGCAGGACCAGTTTCTCCTTGGCTACTTCCAAGTGTTGTTTATCTTTAATGTGAACAACTGCATATTGATGCAGATAGTACCTGGTACAATATTCCCGAATAAACCCACTTAAGTGGATTCATTCGCACTGACACTCACCGTCAAGTGTACATTAAACAATATGTGTAGGGTTGCCCTCCAAACTGACAAGGAAGTTTGACCTTTGTTCAAGGGCTACACGTTGAGGCTGGTGGTTGGATGTGTACTGTGGCAGTACAGTGTACAGTCATTATTCTCCAACTGTGAGCCGCTGCCTTAATGTGGCATGGTCCAAACGCTCTCATGATGGCCAAACCTGCAGTGTACTTACGTGAATGCAATACTTACTTGATAACATTCAGGGCTACAGGCTCATAAGGCTCCACTCCTGTCGGTCTGCAGTCTGTTTCGCAGCCTGGCCCCATGCAGCTGAAGTGCAGTTCTCCTGAAACAGTTCTCCTCCATGTTGCTTGTGGTCTTCCATTATATAATTAACTACCAAAAGAGCCTGCACTTATTACGCCGATTACGTTCTCCATAAAAGCTCCATCCGTTTTGTAATCATTATGTAAGAAACATAGTTGTACAAACACTCAGTTTCACAATAAACTGCGTAAAATAGTGGTCTGATTCACCAACTAGGTTGAGAAATGGATAAGTAAGTAAATACATAAATAGGTCAGTACTTTAGGTAGGAAACGGATGGATCACATAATTGACTCATTCATGGATCACAGAATTGACTCATTCATGGATCACAGAATTGACTCATCTTCGAATTTGACTCATCTCATTTGACATACTGAATTATATAATATGTATGTTATTATCTTAAATTGTGCGACTATTTGCCTTTGCGCTAAATAACAATGTTTCTCACACATCGGGGACTTTTATCTCACTGTAATCTAAGCAATGAGTAAAATATCATTTGGATAAAAAAAAGCATTTCAGTGAAGACCCCTTTCATTGTACGACGCTTCCAAACGAAGACGTGATAAACCCCCATCGGTCAAACGAACGTGATGAACGCGTACTCATTATATCTGTGCACACAACGGATTCGAAACGTTCATTTGCATATGTGCTTATTAACGTGTCGACTAAACATTCAAGTCATACATACTTACATATATGTAAGTCACTTATGGTCATTCGTTCCGAGTGTTTCTGGATATCGTGACGTTGTCTCTGTTCAGCTGCACAAGTCAACCATTCGAAACAGGTATATATCTGAACAGTTTCCTCGTCTTGATGTGTGCAAGTATGTTTGTCTCATGGTCGTTTTGGCAGTATTGTGATTGTAGTAAATGGCACGATGGCAGAATTCCACGTGCATGCGTAAGCATGTTATTGGTGATTCCCACATACAGTGTATTATCTTAAGTGGATGAAGAAGGATTCAGATCAGCATCCCAAATTAGTTGTCCTGGTTGATACGTTATTTTAATATTTTTGAAACAAACACAATGTCTAACTAATTAAGATATATATGTGTGTGTACATATGTGCGTATGTACGTGTATATATATATATATATATATATATATATATATATATATATATATATATATATATATATATATATATATATATATATATATATATATATATATATATATATATATATATATATATATATATATATATTTACATGAACGACGGTGGACTATGTTGACCTGTTATAACGGTCTTTAATTTCTGATATTGAATATAATTTTCCATTGCCTTGCATCACCGATTACGTTTCTTTTCAGATGTCTTGCAGAACGGCAAAGATGAAGTTTATTGTAAGTACTATTTATAGTTCTGGGGTGAATTTTATCTCCTGAGAGCAAGCTTGTATTGTGATATAATACTGTAATGAAAAGGTTTGGTTACTTGCGACATAAACTGCAACTGTTATCGCAATATAATGGCACATTAGCAGTGCAAGAATGTCTTGATGCAAACCTTTGTAATGTTAGGGTTGAAGTCCGAAGCCAACAGACAGTTTCAGCTATACTTTTTTCGCCTATCAATTTAACTTATCGAATACGTAGTATGTAATGTAGTTTCAGCTATTAGTTTGAAGCAGTGAATTTTCCCGTTAAGCGCTAGTGTGAGGGAGAAATGGCAGGAAGTGGGAAGTTGGTCCTAAGCATTGGCGAGAGGTTTGAGGTTGGTCTAATAAATAGGTGGGATTGGTGGGAGGTGCACTCTTAAAGTTGGTTGGAGATGGAAGGTAGGCGTCCCAAAGCAGGTGGGACTGAGGTTTAAAACCATATAACACACCCCTCTATTGTATTTCTTGACCTTCGACCATGTCACGCATAAGTGATTTTCCACCAGCAGGGGTGTCAACATGGAGTATGTGCTGATGATATCGCTGTTCGTCCAGTGGTTCTGTTCGTGCTCCCTATCCATTGCATTGGTTAAGGAGCATGACATAACAAATGTTTCCTAAATAAATGACCAGCACCTTCATAACCCATCCATGACGTTTAACCCTGCAATACTGCTTGGATTCCTCTCCGGCAGGTTTATGTCGTCATCGTGCTGGTCGCCGTAAGTTCCTGCTCTGCCGGTGACGATAGCAAGCAAGACACTAACAACTCGCGGACGAAGGCGTGTATCAGGCAGTGGGAAAAGTGTAAGGTGCAGTGCTTCAGGGATGCCCTCTTCAAGAACTGGATTATCTGTGCCAGCGACTGCGAGAACGCGATGTGGTCGTGCCGTCAGGACATCTCGAACGGGCAGTCGTGAGAGCACGACAACCACCGGAAGCAATACTTTATCTACTTCTTCAGTGACGCTGAACACGACGGGTATCTTTAATACCAATAAATAATTAACATCTATCAGTCGATTAAACATTTCGAATACTGCTACTTATCTGGACTCTCAACATCTGCGATTCGGAGTTTGATGCCACCTCGCAGTTTTAAAAAATTACCCATCCTGGACATTGATCCATTTGCCCGATCAACGATACGTCTTAGCTCTGACAACATATATCTAAGGAAACCTAATGCTTAACAAATGTAGATTTGCGAACAATCGTAGCTATATGGTATATGTATTGTAGTTATTAGGTTATATTGAAGGACTAGATGTATCAAACCGGTGTGAGTGTCTTATCGACTCGTCAAAATCAGGCGGTCAAAGTTAAAATCTGTAGCAAAGGCGCAATTTATACCACACACGGCTTGAATTGTCGCACACATAAAGTAATCGAGTATATGAGACTCTTTAGTATTTCTGTATATTGATCTTTATATTAAAATCAGCATTTGATCGCAGTCATTGATATGCGATACCATGTCGCATTACTTAACATATACATAATATAGCATATAAACGCATGGGACATATTCTGCAAGATTTAGATTTAACAAGAGTTAACAAGATTGCCATCCCAAACAACAAGTTCCAGATGGCAAGTGGACAAGGAAGCCACTAGCTTATCGAGAGTCCAACAATGTTCTCATCTATGTGTAGCCCGCCCTTATCAGATATACGTAAATTCTATTTTTAAACATATTCACTCTACTAGCATTAACACAATCATTTGGCAGTTTGTTCGATTTGTTCCATTTATCACCCTCTGTGAGAAAGAGTACTTTCTCATGTCCAAACTACACTGCTCCTTAACTAATGCTGCTTTGTGTTCTCTTGTTCTACTGCCTTCTTTAAGTTTGAAGAACATATTCGTATCAACTTCCTCATAACCTTTCACTATTTTAAACACTTCCATTTGGTCTCCTCTTAGTCTCCTGGTCTCTAATGTTGTCAAACCACATTGTAATAAGCGGCTTTCATAACTAAGGTCTCTCAATTCTGGAATCATCTTAGGTGCTCTTCCTTTTATTTTTTCTAGCTTGTCTATGTTCTTTTTGCGATACGGCCTCCATGCTTGAAAACAATATTCCAAATGTGGTATAATTATTGCTTAGTGCAGGGGTACAATTAGCTGTTTCTCCTTATACGTGATTGTTCTCCTAATTAACCCTAGAATTTGCTTTCCTTTTGAAGCAGCAATCCGACATCTTAAATTTTCATGTCAGCACTAAATGTTACTCCTAAGTCCTTTTCTTGTGTGGTTCTACCTTGTACAGCATCCCCCATTTGATATTCTTCGTCCATGTTTCCATGTCCTACGTGTATGCATTTACACTTTCCAAAATTTAATAACATTTGCCATTTTTCTGACCATTTAACTAATTTATCTAGATCATCCTGTAAACTTTTTTATCTGTAACATTAGTAATCTTTCTGAATACTTTTGTGTCATCTGCAAATGTCAGTACTTTGCTAGATATGTCATCTTCCAAATCATTTATATATATATATATATATATATATATATATATATATACGTATATATATATATATATATATATATATATATATATATATATATATATATATATATATATATATATATATATATATATATGTATGTATATGTATATGTATACGTATATATATATATATATATATATATATATATATATATATATATATATATATATATATATATATATATATATATATATATATATATATATATATATATATATATATATATATATATATATATATATATATATATATATATATATACGTATATATATATATATATATATAATGTTTGCTACTTTCCATTCTGAAGGAACTATTCCTTCTTCTAGTGCCAAGTTAATATGTTTTGTAAGTGACGTACTGATTTGCTCAACAGTTTCCTTAAGTAGTTTTGGTGGTATCTCAAGAAATCCCGGTGGTTAATTATCTTTCATCTTCTTAATTTTCTTTGCTATCATTTCAGCAGTTACAAATAACTGCCCTAAATGTTCTGATTTACTGCCTTAAAATTTAGTAAATGGAACTGGAAATGAGCTGATATCTTATGTGGTAAAAACTGAGCTGAGATGCTCATTCAGGACCTCTGCCATTTGAAACCCTTCTGAAATTATGTTTCCACTGTTGTTTTCCAGTGGTCTGACCTTATCTCGAACTTTCTGTTTACTCTTTACATAAGCATAGAAACTAGTGCTGTCATTTTTTTATATTACCTGCCAATTGTTTTCAGATGTTCTTTTATATTTTCTAATTTCAGTTGTAGCTAGGTTAAGTGCTTCTTTGTAATTTGCATAGTCTTCATCCTTTCTGGTACGCATATAAACCCTCCACATAGTTTGCTTAAACACTATTTTTCTAATAGCTTCTTTTGACAAGTGTTTCTTTCTAGACTGTATTCCTTGTTTTTTCAAGGGAACAAATATATCGACGATACTCTCAATTTCATATTTTAGAATTTTCCAACATTCAATTACGGTCTTATTAATCAGCATGTTATTTCAATCTAGCTTTTCTAAGTATTTTCTTATATATCTTTATTGTTACCTTTGTGGAAGTTTCTCCTATGTTTTTTTATTTTTACTTTCTGATTTTACATTGATGTCAAACTGTATTTGATTGTGGTCACTGTTACCCAATGGTTCATGTATTGTTTGCATTGTCCACTAATTCTGTTTGTGATGACAAAACTATATCTAATACATTTTCTCCCCTGGTTGGTTCTAGCACGTGCTGAGTAAGGAAGCTCTCCTGAATTAAAAATATAAATTGTAGGCCCTCACCCCTGTACTCTCTAGAGATTTCCATTGCATGTGTCCATGGTTAAAATCATCCATTATGATACATTCTCCTTTACTAACTTCCTTTATAGCATTTTGTATTTTTGTGTTATCCTCTTCGCTTATGGTAGGACTTTGGTAAACTAATGTAATAGTTAATTTTGAATTTCCTGAAAATATATTTTGCACCAAACAGCTTAATCGCAAACTGCTTCCCTTTCTAATTTTATTTCATAAGCCTGGATAGATTCTTTAACATATAAAATAACTCCCCCTCCCCTTCTTCCTATTAGATCTCTAATAAACATTACGTATCCTGTCAATCCTAATTCAGCATCTGTTACGTCTGTGTTGGCCCATGATTCGGCAATACCAATTACAAAACAACATATCGATCCTATGCAAGCCACTCTGCAATTTCTGCGGTAAAGTTAGTCGTACTCATACTTCCACCAATGTCCACTACCATGTACTATTGTACATAGTTGAGTTAACTGAGGCAAGGTGCAACGAAAGAAAGTGTCCAAGTTTCGAAAAAGCAGCAAGAGGTCCATGGACATAGATTCCGACGTTCTAAAGATGAAAAGCTGAATTTACTCAAATCAAAACTCGCATTCAAAGTTACAGGGTGTCATTAGAATCATTCTGCAAGTAGTGTCAGCAGTTTTCCACTTCACACTGCCACTCCATTCCGACACAGAAGCGATAGCACATGAACTCCGGCATGTCGGTGTTCGCGCAGGTCTGGTGACACAACTCTACGAACACCTACGGATAAAAAAACAACACCAAGAGTTACTAATTAGCCAACAACAGCGTTGATATAGAACGAAACGACAAATTTATTTGACTCAACAAGACCGATTATGTTGATCTGCTGAGATCAAAATATGTTTTAGAAGAAGGGAACATCGGAGAAATATTGTACCGTAATAGCGCTTTACAGGTCTACCGTAATATACTATTTTGCATATACTATTTTTCTCTTCTCTCTCTCTCTCTCTCTCTCTCTCTCTCTCTCTCTCTCTCTCTCTCTCTCTCTCTCTCTCTCTCTCTCTCTCTCTCTCTCTTTCTCTCTCCTCTCTCTCTCTCTCTCTATCTCTCTCTCTATATATATATATATTTATCTCTCTCTCTCTAAACTCTAAAACACAGGACTGCCACTAAGATATATTTTTGGTTTGCTATGTTGTTCCTAATTTTCAGCAATCATACTACTATTTAGATAAGAATAGTGTATGTGTGAATATGTTATCCGTTTCCGTCATAGATGGACATAAACAGGTCAAATCGTGTCTGCCTCAAAACGGTTGCTCTTTGCCCCACGCTACTCGGAAGTACTCAATCTACTGACACGGGACATGCAATGTTGAGTGCCTCTGTGCACGTGTGTTGCCAGTTTTGTAACACGCGTCATCGGCTTCCATGGGAAGTCGCGATGGCGATGGAATGAACAGATCCGCCAGGGTGAAATGTAACGTGCTTTGAGCAGTCCAAAAGACTGAATACCGCGCTGTGTAAGAACTTTTGACAATATTATGCAACCGTCGACCGCAGCCCTCACCCCTGGCAATTTATGTCATTGTCAAATCAGTAAAACGCCATAAAGTATACAATTGAGGTTTCAGTTTGTTGAAAAACTATCCTTCCTTAAATAATTTCTTGGCTTGTGGGTAGAAGTCAAAATATCTCCACGCTCATATTTTCGTTTCCTATATTATGACACAGTTGGAAATAGTCCAAATATCACGATATTTGATGTGCACAGCTTACAAGTGTAGTACATGCCAGAACATATTATTTTGTTTGACATTTTGTTTGTTTCCCTGTCAGTGGGCCATATATGTTGAATGTTTTAGGAATGTCAGTTATTACACATCCTGTTTTTTCACATTTGGAAGAAGGCTATCTCTGGAGGTAATTATGCTAGCCAAAAAAAGGTTTTGGGTGTTGTATTCAGTACATTTTTCCTACACAACTGGTAGAACACATTATCAAAATAATCAAAAGTTTGAAAATTACATATGTATTTGTTGAAAATTGTTTACTAATAACTGTTTTCAAATGTTTTCTGCAGTTGCATAACATAGTGTATACTGAAGATGGTTCGGAAAAAATTATATAATTGTTCAATAAAGTATGGCATTGATTCTGAATTTGCCAATAATGAAGTTCAGAACAAAAGTTCTAAATATGTTTTGCCCAGTTAGACCCACTTCATATCTTAGGGCAGATAAAATTGCACTAACTAATCAAATAAAATATTACATCGACATATAGGGTCTCACCAAAGCGACGCGTAATGGAGATGATGCGTGACGGAGATGACGAATCAACATTCAAACCACAATTGCTCAGTGTGTGGCAAGAAATCAATTAAGATAATAATCGATGGAGTGATGTAACATTAATAAAGTATATACTCTTGGGGAAATAGGAGGATTTTACTTAAAAAAGTAAACTTTGATGAACCCTACAGAAGCAATGGCTGTACCTAGGATACTATTTTTTTATGAAAGCAGTGATGCATCTCAATTACTAAGGTAAGTTATTCTAGCTGCTCTCATTATTTTGCTTTCCTCACACGCGGTACAAAAACGTAACGTAATTGATGCCATCTTTTGAACCACCACAAAAAAACGCAACATACAAAGGTCTTTCATATTTTACCAAAGGTTGTGTTAACATGTCTAAATAAAACAAAACTATTATTGTCATGGTTTTCTTGGGCAAGAGAAGCATCACATAAAAGCCTATTTTTAGCCATATAAATGTATTTATTTCACAACATAAGCTAGCCATAGGTAGGTAGGTAGGTAAACACAGATGCTAGTCAAATTAATAAGTTTTGCATAACGACTGGTGACACAGGAGACGTTATTGCAAAAACCAAAAATAATTGTACACTTTTTCGCGTTTTTACTTATATGTGTTTCAGGCGTGTGTTCCTTGACGTACGCCAGCGTAAAAATAATGACGTACCATTGCATGTTTTTGGGGAAATGTTTTGACGGACAATTGCGTGCTTCTGAAGCACCCATGAAAACATTTTGATAGATAATTTTTTAACAATGACTGATATTTAGACGCCTTATCGATTATGTCATATGATAGTTTTTTTGCGGACATGCTGAGTTGTTTGTAAGTGTGTACGTTGCGAATAATTGTTAACATTAACGGTAAATAATATAATAGCAAAATAATTAATTAAGATAACAAACATAATTTTTTTATAGGGGGTAACAATGTTGGTGGTTGCTGTCATTGTAATCGTTTTTGCTATTAAAATGAGCAGCGGACATTGACGGACCTTCACGCACACATAATACATATTTGTGACCCAACAAAGTTGGACTTTTACGTACTACTGCGTCATTTTGTCTATGGACATGACGCACCCATCGGGTTGCGCCATGTAATTGACAGGTGCATTATTCAGATATGTAGGATTAGAAGCCATCACGCCACACTTGCCTGACATTTGTCGCACTTCGACATCGCGTCACCCTCGACGCTCTCTGCCGCCAGGATGGAGTGAACAGTCAACACCACCAGCGTCGCCACCGTTGCAGTCAGAAACTGCGATTAAAAACATATTTTTGATACTTTTGAAAGTGTTGCAAAATCTCACAATATTACATTTCAAAAGGTATTGCAAATATTTCGCAATACTGAACATTTTATAGCCTATTGCAATACTCCAACACGTCGTTGTTTATGTTCTGAAAATGATTAGTTTAGTTAAGTAATTTGTTTGTTAATCTTCGTCCAAGAGAGAGTTCCATTTCTCCGCTTGGGCGTTGGTAAAAATAACGTCGTTTCGGACTGGCTTGAGAACGTGCCAAAAGTGTTTTATAACCTCCAGATTACGAAGACATGGCACCTATTGAATCACTATCGACAATAATTGGTTGGAAGTCCACTAGTGGACACACCGTCCAAAAATTGGGAGTTAAGAAGACAAGATTAACGAGGTATGGACAAAACGACGTTTTAACCAACTACAACTGTTTTGCTATGCCTACATAATATCGTCTGTCGCAGCCACATTTTATGTTTCGTGAATGGAACTTGAAAGACATATACTATATAATATAAGGGCTGATACCAAGCAGAAGTTAAACTGAAATTGTTATCGTCCAAAAAAAATTGTTTGGGGCCAGTTGCAAGAATTGTATTGGAGCAATTTGTTCACAACCGTAACACAGCTCGGGCGGCCAACACCGATGGCTCAGCTAGCAAGTTGTGCGCTGACAATGACTGAAAAAACTTTATTTATTTATTAAGCGGGAAGAACTGGGACAATTTGTTTAGTTTGCTATGTTTTGCTATGTATACCTTGCGTGACAATGAGAGCCAAATATCTGCATCACAACCATTTATGGCCAGGACGATCAGTAATAGAGGTGGGACAATGCGTCCTAAGTTCTCCCCACATTAAATCTTTGGGGGAAATGGCTGCACTTTACTTTATCTCTGTCATAAGCGATCGCATGGTTTCTGAATATTTTATACAAATGCCTATATATATATATATATATATATATATATATATATATATATATATATATATAGGTATATTTATATATGTGTGTGTATATATATATATATATATATATATATGTATATATATATATATATATATTACATTGTAAACATACTACATTGGTGGATCAAGTTTGTTTGCTACAGGAAAGACGAGCATAGAGGTTTGAAAAAATATTTAAAAAAAAAGGATTTTATTCATGGAACTTACTGAAATGATCCTACCGTCCTTATAACAGCAATGCAAGTGGTCCGTGTTTGCAAAAAATATACTAATTTGAATCTGATTGGCTGAAAATGCTGTAAATTAGTAGATGTGTCCCACTTCACCACCGTCCCATTTCTCCCCGCTCTCCCCTAAATGCTAGCAGCGTGAATATGTTTTTAAAAAAATTGACAACTGTCTCAAAAGGTCATGTGACACATTATAAAAGTGATGGATGCTCGATAAGTCAATGACTTCCTTGTCCACTTAGGGTGTTTTGCCATGGATGACAATCTTGATGAAACTTCCCATTTTGTGGAATTAATAAATATCGTGATAAGCAAAATTATCAATTCAAAATCCATGGTCGAATTGTGGTGGTATCTACTGTCACATATATTGCGATGTGTTTTAGCCATTATGGTGGTATCTACTGTCATATATGTTGCGATGTGTTTTAGCCATTATGGTGTTAAAGAAGTCACTATTGAAATAACTGTATTTTAAATATTGTACAATTGCAATTTTTAATGTGCGAAATAAAGATTTTATTATTGCACGATTAATTGAAATGTGGATGCTCGCGCATGTGTGCGTGAGTGCGTAAGTGTGTGTTATCAAGTAGAAGTCGCATTGAGGATATATTGCTATTCACTATTTCATACTCCATTAAGTAATTTGTATTCTATTCACAATTGATTGTTATGTAAGACTCCGGGCAATGTGTCATCTTTGGCAACTAAAACCAAAACTTAAAATATGAAGCTGTGAACACCTGCATTGTTATGTACATTGTGTATAAGATGTATACTTGTATATAATCCAATTAATGTAATAACAATAACATATACGAGTGACATTTGCTTTGCAGTCCACGGGTTCTTTGCTATAACAACTAGCCACATAAGCGGGTTACAGTCGACCGCGCATGGGAAATCTACCTAACCATAATATGGAATATCATTGATATGGTATGCTTTATAAATACTAATAATACGTTTAATGTATACGTAGACATAAATAATGCATATAACGTACTTTTAACAAAAAAGTTACTTTAACTGAAAATTGTAGCACCTTGTTCTTCCATATGTGGTCATGTATAATATTATATATCATATTTCGAGTAAACGACGTTGTACTGTAGCAGGCCAATGTTATTAAAGTATGTTGTTTTAGCATTGTTGCTTCAACACAACCGGTCGTAAACCTGCACTTGTGTACGCTAAGCGTCCATTAGAGGAAACATTAGAATACATCGTTTTGTTGTTGAAACTTCGAAATAATCCAGTAGCGGCGTTTCCTCATGCATCGAATAAAAGCACGACTGCGAGTAAAATAGAAGAAAACAGGAGAAAGAAACCGATAAAATTAGACTGGAAGCGTAAAAGAATGAAGAGGATTGAGTCAAATGCGATGTTCCTACAACACAGAAATGTCAATTGTATAATATGTTCTTCCGACAATACGCGCTGAGTACTTACAGTGAGAGCCATCCTGCCATCCGATGTTATCTCGTCGATGTGTGTTCGTCGTGTGCTGCTAAGTCATTGTTGTGGACGACATAGACCCATATGGCTCATTCTTGAAATAGCGTAGGCCTTTCGATGTAGACAGTTTGGCAGAGGTTTCACAGTCGGAAAATATCCTGATGTTTGTTCACCTGTCAGACGAAGATATACTGATTGGACATATCTGAATCTGGCAGATTCATGTAATTTCAAGGGTATGTTAGTAAAAACGTGATGTCAGTTCTTCACTGGTGTTGCGGACAAGCTATACCAGCTCATATGTATTCAGATGATATATATATATATATATATATATATATATATATATATATATATATATATATATATATATATATATATATATATATATATATATATATATATATATATATATATATATATATATATATATATATATATATAAATATATATATATATATATATACAATGGTATATTATATGGGCAACAAATTGTCAGGGCCAAATCTCGCTTTCTACACTACAACGGATGCTAGAAAGCACAGGATAAACCAATATCAGGGTGATTTCACGGGAAAGGTTGCAAAATGACCGTTATGCCTAACTTGTTCCAAATACTTACACCAATATGGTTTAGTGTTGTGTCTCTTAGATGAGTATTGGCAAAGCAACCTTCACCGAAAATTTCAGAGTATTTACTGTTACGGTTATTTATCTACGAGCATATATATGTGAAATTGCATAGGCTTCTCAGTCTCATATGCATTTTTATGAAATTAAACCACATGAGAATTAACAGCAAAATGTTATGGGAAGCAAGTGAAATTCAGCAATACTTCTGTATACCCTCAGAAATGCATATCCTAAGTTTGGTCAAGATTGACCAAATATGTTTTGCTTTATGTTTGAATGGACTGCATGACTTTCCGTAAAAAAACAGCACGGTCCTTTCCTGAACATTTCCACTTGTAAATGATTTAAAAGGCAGGAAAGGTGACACATTATGCATTAAAATATTGCTACATGTATCTGGATAAATTTATATAATGCCCAGCCTCCAGCAACCTGAGCTCTATTGTCTGGCCTAACACTTACTTCAGTAAGAACAAATTCCGTAAAAATGTGTCCTTTCCTGAACAACTAAATATGATGAGATTGGTGGCTAGGGTGCAGGATCCCTGGACATAGAGTTCTAGCTATGCATGCATAGACTGGCTAACAATGATTTGAGGAACAGTGTGGCTCTTGGATTATCAGCTCCAATGATGATTTATAACAGTGTAACTGAATACTAGACTTGATGGACAAACCGTTCAAACTGGTTAATACCGGATTAAACATGTAAACAGTGAACAGTGAAGAGCATGATGAGTTACCTCAAAGTTAAATTCAGCTGGACCCTAAGAAACAGATCTTCAACTTCCACAATTGTCACCAGGCCATGTAGAACAACGCGATACTTGCAAACTCTGAAGGACAACGATCCAGTACACGGCGTACACCGACAAAGAACACACCCGTAAATGGAGAAGCTATGTTCTAGTTGTAGAACTGTCTAACACATAGAAGGAAAAGCGGCGAGCACAGTGGAAAGTCAAGAAGAACAAGCAGAGGGGATCCAAAAAAAAAACGAGCATGCAAAGATGACGACACAGATGAGGAAAAGCAGATGCAGCAGAATAAGCCACCAAACAAGCATTTCAAAGATCTGTCAGCAGAACAAAAGAAGCAGTATATCAGGACTAAGGTGGTTGAGTGTGGCAAGAGAAAATCAGGGCAAATGGTGCAAGCAGGAAGAAATCGTGACAGGGAAAGGAAGAGGGCACTCATTAGGCCCAATGATCACATTGACCATGTTGCTGTTGAGGAAGAAGTAGGCATACAGACGGGTGCAGAGCCATGGGTTCCTTCAACACCACCATTCACAAGTAGAGCCACATACATACATATATAAAACTCTTGTCCACAAGGAAAGCCATGCCTAGCAGACCTACATCTTATGCAAGGGTTGTTGAATCGTTGGTAGACAATGCCACTCCTCACAAAAAGCAAGTTTTGTTAACCATAAGTATCAGATGTGGTCTCAACTTTGCCCAAACTGTGACAAAGCTGAAAAAAGATGTCACAACATTGAAGAATAATTCATCAGACCAAAATCGCTGTATCCTGTACGACATCGTGGGAGGACAACGGTGGTATCCTTGGAGTTTTAGCAGTTCCTGTCCTACAAAATGGTCGGGGCAGTTCAACTTCAAACCTAAGGACATTGAGCGAGTGCTACAAGCCATCCCACTCCAACTGTCATAGACACACCTAGTTTGCACCATGTTGCTGTTTCGAACAGTTTAAGTGTTATAAGTTTCTGAAATATTTCACAGGCAAACATCAACTGATCAAGGGATACTGTTAAAGAGACAATTAAATGCTGTAAAATCTTTGTCCTTTCCTGAACAAAATGGTCTGATGTTCATTACAATGACAGGCATACAGTTGCTTTGTTCAGCACAACCCACAGACATTCGTAATAATTCATGACTGTTTTGTCATATATGTAGCAGAGTCAATTACATCACTCTTGTAAATATGTTGAAAAGTTGTCAATACTGAGACACTGACTTGTGTAAGGATATTTTTATTAACTTTTATAGGTATTTTTTTGCAAAAATTAGTTTTTACTACTTAATATATTGCTCTTCTGGACTGTTTTAATGTTTGCTGTTATTATAATGTTGCACAGATGGTATAGAGTAATGTAAAAAAGGTTTCCTTTCCTGAACGAACTGGCCTTGAGTTCATTACAAAGACAGCAATTCGGTTGCTTTGTACAGCATAATCCACAAGCAAGCACAGTAATTATTGGCTGTTCTGTCAAACATTTAGCCATGTTACAGAGTCATTACATCAGTCTGGTTGTAAATATGCTTCCAATTTGTCAATGTGTATTTTTCCATGATATACTACCAATTATACTCTTCTTTTAAGATAATTTGTGTTCCCCGTGTAACCTGTTGCTGTTTGAGCTATTTAATGTTTGCAGTTCTTATAGTAAACCTAACTGGGGCCTACTGAACATTGTAAAAGATTTTGTCCTTTCCTGAACAAAATTGTTCAAATTCAGTGCACTGATATAGCATACGCTAACTTTACAATGCTTAGCCCTACTTACACAAAACTGCTCACAGTTGTTCTGCAATACTTGTGGTTTGTAGAAGTGTGTGTTGGTTTTGAGTATACACTGTAATTTTTAATAGAATGTTAATGAAAGCCATCAGAGCAAGAAATGTGGTTGGAAAAAGCAGCATTTGTTAAAAAAAATGCACCATGATGAGCTATCTGTGAAGCTCAAGTATATCAGTAGCATAGGAAGTAATAGTATTATCATTTGGGAGCATTTAGAGGCATCTGTGTGAAGTAGAATAAGCAAAACGGTTGTTCACTTTTTGTTCAACATTTATGACTATCTCTGAAAGAATCCTACATAATAAAAAATGTGCAAGTGTTTAAGCTTCAACTCATACATTTCCTCGTTTATGTATATCTATACTTTGAATTCATAAAAAAAAATTCCCACATAAACGTATTTTATTTTTTTATCTTGGTGAGATTATTTTGTAACTTTTTCCGTGAAATTGTTTATCAATAGGATGTAATTATATTTTTAGTGTTAAAACAAGTTGTGTTGTTTATATTTGATTGGTGTATTTATGTTTGTGTATGCATAGATGCTAAGAAGCTATGTGCAGGGACTTTCTTTGGCTCCGGCAATCAAAATGAGAAGCATAACACGTGACAGATGGAGTAACACCAGTGACAACTTGCGATGAATTGCCATATTTTATTGCAATGATTACACAATAGTTTATGTAATGTACATATGAGCAAACATTTCCCCCGATAAGTCACTGAACCCCCCCCCCCACCCCCGAGGCCTGTCGAGGGTGGTGCTGATACAGGCGCTGTTTTTTTCGGCATTGCTCACTTTCCAGTGTTTTTATTGCAAGAAATTAGCGCCACTGGTGTTGCGAAAGTCACTGGTGCTACCATCCCAAGTAACACCAGTGACATATTTAATTAAGTACAATGCATGCTGCGCGGAAGTGCACTCGAACGTTCTTCCGATGGCAGCTTGTCCCTTCAGAGGTAATCCCGTCATTTGTAAATGTTGTACCACAAGTGACGCCAAATACGCATACGCACTGTTTCAACATATTTTGTTATTGAACAATATTGACCAAATTAATTAAGAACAATATTCTCACCTCGTGTACGACGGGGCTAGAGCCGACACGACTCGCTCATGAGAAGTGCTAACGACCTTACTGAAGCTCCGAAATCACGCATAATAAGACCAGTGTCCAAAAAGTCACTGATTCCCGACAAAATATCTGCTCAGTAATTAAAAATAAATTTACGAGTCATAATCAAATAATTTGCTATGTTCCCGTTATAGGAAGCATTCAATTTATGGTCATTTACGAACCAAAGTATTTGCTTTTGTGGGTGTAACATGATAAGTCGATCCGTAGACAAGTAACACCGGTGACATTTTGATGGTTTCGGTGCAAGCCAACGAAAAGATGTTTATGAATCGGACCTAATGGAGGCATCGCAGTAGACAAATGCATATGGATCAAATAGAGCAAATACATAAAAAGTACGCTATTTGGAGAATTACCCTTATATGACGAGAGCTCAGCTGACTTTTGTTTACCTTTTCTGAAATTAGTATATCGTTGTTCGTTTATAGACGTTAACGTTTTTGTTGTTTATTTAAACAGAAAGTTCGACGAAATATGCGTTCACAGTCATTATAGCTTGGTCTGTGTAAACATAGGTTGACCTGCAGTGATAGAACTGGGCATTTTACAATAACATCTCTTCAAACGTTGACTGTATATATATATATATATATATATATATATATATATATATATATATATATATATATATATATATATATATATATATATATATATATATATATATATATATATATATATATATATATATATATATAAAGTTTGGTTCCAAAAACATTTTTGTTGTTAGGTAATAATAACAAAATTATTTTGTTCAGTTTCATTTGTTCAATTTTGTTTTACCTGAACCTGATATATCCATGATATTGCGGCCGTTTTAGTTTTGCTATTGTCATTAAATGAACCATGGAATGAATATGTCACCTTGTCCGGAAGGTAGAAGAACTTGTCCTGGTTCAAGTAATAACACAAGCCGTCAGCAAGGGCTATCGTAGTCAAGCAATATTCGCTCGCCAAATGTACGTGTACACACCTATTCCTATGCTCGCCAATAGGATATGTCTACGTTGTTTGAACACATTTTGGCCTTTGCTTGCTAAACTATTCCTCTTTCTGTCATAACAGAACGTTTGATTAAGACTTTGCTTTGGTTCTGTGCAATACGGCAGAGATTAATATGTCACAAGGTGTCTAGGTTACTCAAAACTATCGGCTTATCGGCCACGCTGGTTAACATGTCAGCCCTCAGTCAACCGGAGAAACGATAGAATCTTACACTTTTAGAACACATTCTGAGTAAACCACTGGCGTGATATTCTTGATTGGTTAGGTTTTATTGTATCTTTTAAGTGCGTTGCCCCAAACCATGACTTTTGTTTCGCTTTCTCCGTTACTGGTATGTCTGGCAAACATGCAAGAGTATGGGTAATAATTGAGACTATTCATCCAAGCTCCGTCGTGTGGCGCCACAATTTGTCGTCCTCGCTACATCCTGAAAATAGTCCAGATATATTAGGGTTAAACATTGAAATAACTATTACAAAGCTATTTTTTAGATAGTTACAAAATACTACATTGGACAACATATCAGAGGTACCATAATTTCTCCTGTGTTTTTTTACAATGATGCTTGATGCGTGATAACTATTATACCATTGGGTAGACATCTCTACAGTTCATGATTTCCGCCGTCCAGTCATTGTTATGGGGCAACATGAATTTTTTATAAAAACTCTTTGCCATAACATTACAACTGACAAACACAATTGATCGACTGAAAAATATCGCTTATTAAGGGGTAAGGTGTAATTTTGGGGTCAAAAGGTTTTTTGACACTATGGCAGTTGGTATCAATTTAAAACTCATGACCTTCTGAACAGAGCTGGCTAAAAAAATATCCAACATATAAAACGTACGCACCATGGTTCATCATATTTAACGTCAAAATGTCAAACACTTATTATAACAAAATGATGTAGTGTTTGGTATCAATTTAAATCTAGAGCATAAATCAATAAAAGTCAATCAATCAATCGTTAAATTTATAAGGCGCAACAGTCGTTGCTCATGAAAGCCCTGTTAGTGTTAGATGTTGTGGCAACAGGTTCCATAATATCTCCCCAAATCCGTTTAGCTCGCAGGACACAAAGCAGATTAAGTTCACTCGAGCGCTACGATCTAGGTGGCAGACGTCGGCTGAAATAGTTGGCGACGTTGTCCGGTGCACGCCCATTGAGTGTTCTGTGTACGAGGAGTAGTATCTTGAATTCAATTCGCACTGCTATCGGCAGCCAGTGTAGCTCTCTCAGTAGCGGTGTCGCGCGGCAGAACTTCGTGGCACCAGCCACGAGGCGAGCCGCCCAATTCTGCATTCTTTGGAGTCGCTGGATTTGTTTGAATGTGAGTCGGTACAGCAACGCATTGCCAACGTCGAGTCTGCTTGTCACAAATGTGTGCACAATTTGTTCTGTTGCACCAGGGGTTAGGTAGCGCCTAATCCTTGCAATATTGCGTAGATGGTAGATAGCAGATTTGCAAACCGCCGTAATATGCGACTCCATTGTCCTGGTCTCGTCGATCTGTACACCAAGATTCCGCACATTATGAGACACCGAGATCAAACTATCGCCGATGTGTACAGCATGTAGCTCGATTTTCTCCGGCTGTTGCGCAGAACCGAAGAAAATGACATCCGTTTTGTCATCATTTAGTTTCAGGAAATTGGAGCTCATCCACGTCCTGATTTCTGCCACACAAAGCTCAATACGCTCGACAGCCGCGGCGACGTCCGTCTGGAGAGGTTTCACTGGGAGGTAAGTTTGGGTGTCATCTGCACAGAGGTGGAACATCAGATTGTACTTGCTGATGAACTTGGCAACAGGCGCTGTGTATATAGAAAACAGCTGGATGCTGAGCACCGAACCTTGGGGACACCATATGCAATGGGACGGACAGGCGATGATGCATCATGTATGTGAACGGAGTTATGTCACTCATGTATTTTGTGAACCATGTTAATGCATGATGGGCCACACCCACATCCTGTGACAGCCTACGCGACAGTACTTTGTGGTCGACAGTGTCAAATGCAGCCGATAGGTCAAGCAGCACCAGAATAGTGACTTTTTGTTTATCTATTGCTTTCAAGATGTCGTTCTGCACGCATAATAAAGCCGCCTCAGCGCTGTGATTATGTTCGAGTGCAATATGATAGGGCTCGCTGAGATTGTGCTCTGACATGTGAGCCGACAGTGTCCCTGCTACAACACGTTCTATTATCTTAGATAAATAGGGCAGATTCCACACGGGTCTGTAGTTATTCAGAACCGATTTGTCCAGGTCCGGTGTTTTTTTAATAATGGCCTGACGTGGGCTTTCCCCAGACGAGCTGGTACTATGCTATATGTCAGAGAAAGGTTTATGACAGCCATGAGCAAAGGAACCACCTCATGAGCACAGTCTCTGAGAAGCCATGTCGGAAAGGGATCAAGTTCACACGATTTCACCGGCGATGACTGCAGCAGGTTGGTGATTTCAGCCTGAGTGGCAGGCTCAAAAACAGTCAACTAACATACTGGCAACGCTTTTCCAAAGGGGCCATCGACTTGGTTGGCGTTATGAGTAACTCCGGAGCGAATTGTCGAGATCTTTTCGGAGAAAAAGTCGGAGAAAAGCGTTGCAAGCGTGTCGAATGATTCGCACGGCGGAAGCGGTGTGTCGTTATCAGTGTGTAGCAGCTTCGCAACAATCTTAAATAGTTACCTCTGGTCACCAGATGCATAGGTCATTTGTCTCGTGTGGTATTCCAGTTTTGCAGTGTTACAATTGTTCTCTTTGCAAGTGAGACGTGGGTTCGAATTCATCCCGTTAGAGAAACGTGTGTCGTATCCTTGTAATTTAGGGTTCATTCTCGAACAAAAAAGCTGTGTTACCAATTATTGCATTAATAATTTAATTATGTTATTTAAGACAAACGTATTTATAAGAACATCCATTATAAGAACAAATATAGTGGCGTTAGCATAAATCTAATCAGCGGTCCGTTATGACGGTGACAATGAAATCGTGTTTACGGTCTGCCTCTATTCTACGACGAAGACGCTGCCCAGTCGGTTAATCTTTACAGTTACTGTTGGTGAAACCAGTGGGTAGTCTCTCTCTATGCTAACATCCCACACCGTGTTCCTCTTCCTCGCAAGGAGCCCCTCGTTTTTCCAACACCATAGGCGCTTACTGTCTGTCTTTAGTGGATGAATGCCGTGCTGCTATCTGTGTTATATTCTATCCCAAAGCACATGCAGACGAAATAGACGGTTTTGAAAAAATCCTGCATTTTATATTTTTATTTTTGGCTGTTGCTCTCCACTTTATCCCACCACCGATACCGGTCGTCGATTTTTGCTTCCCCTTCTTCTACATCACTAACCAAACGTCTCCACTTCCCTCTATCCCTCGCCCTCATACTCCATTCCCCTCCCACTCTCGGACACCGAACGGAACCAAGGACGCAGTGAAGCAGCCAAAAAGAAGACACGTCAGCAAAGGCGCACATGCGGCAAGCCCTTCGTGAACTGTAGACATCGCGAGGTGTAGATACAGTGTTAGTGTTACTATGACTACACGCCAGGAGTGCGTTATTTTATCTGCCCTAACAAAGAGTCCGGGAGTAACTAAATGACTTATTTGTTTTGCGTGTTTATCCAATAAAACATACCGCATTTTGTTTACATTTAGCAATAGATCGTTTCATTTCAATATTCACATTTCATACAATTGAGAAAGACTGCTATTGTTATAGGACTAGAACGCCCCCTGGGGTTTCTTGCCCCCACCCCCCAAGCCTGGGGCAAGAAGCCGCTTCTGGACAATATATTTAATTAACAATGATACATTGTTAGGGTTGTCAATCGTCACTAATATTTTGGTGTTACATATTATAACCACGCAACAATCGTATGACGGCATATATATACCTCATCATAATAAGTTTACGAATACCTATAAGCAGTTTCCCTTAGGGGGCTCCTTGCCCCACCCTACCCTATACACTCGGCGCCCTTTTCATTCCAATGGCTATGTATGGCTACTACATATTTTGCGCATTAAATATGCTTGTGCTCTCACGATCACACTACTTTGTATGAATTGTGTGGAACTGTCCGGCTTTATCTGGTGTGATAGATTGACATTGTAGCCACAAGTATTCAGAACGCCTGTTATTATTTGCGGCTTAAATAAGTCGGAGTATGTAAGCTCAACAAGCGTAATTCATGGTTCTATTTCTACACGGGACATATGAATGGAGCTTTTCAAATTAAAGTTCTATGCGCTGCGATTTATGCGGTTATTAGTCATGCTATTCATAAACATTTTAAGCACGGGGAAGCAAATGCTCCGTCGTTTTCACTGAGGCAACAACTTTTGTTGGGTTGTTGAATTCACGGTTGCACTGAAGTGGGATTCAATGTTAAGGAATACAATCACCGATTGATTTGGTCTGTGAACCTAAAACGAGACATCTGATCCACTCCACGCATCAACATATCTCAACTATTTAACACATCCTGGTTGGCGGCACGAGACACCTCACCCAGGGATAGAGCGAGGACCGAGGTAACCTAGACTACCTTGTCACCATTTATCGCTCCGTCGTTCCGAATACCATTCACGGTCCATATAATTATATGGGTGCCGCTGCAATATATAAGCGTCGTCCCAAACACGCCACTGGTTATACAAGTCTCGGGAGATAAGATAGGCAGGCAGTGCGGCATTACCAGTGTGGGTCCTTACTGAGTGCGTGCAAGACGAAAATCGAGACGCGTGGTATTGACTATGTTGGGGGGGGGGCAAAATTGCTCGTGGCAGCAAACTTGTCAATCAACTGGTCAACGATTGGACAAGTGTTCCTGTGTACTTGAAGGATATAAATGAAACAATTAACCCCGAACAAGTATGGAAAAGGGTATGAAAAGTAGCTGTGAAGTCTCGTATTGTTGATAAAATAGCCTGAACAGTAGGGACCAAGACGTAGTAATTGAGACGCCGGTTTATTTCCGCGAAAACGACTATGTGTTCTGATCAAATCTTAGGTGGCCGCTTTACATTCAGTTCTATGAATTTTATATGTACTAAAGGGACACAATTCCACGGAAAGTATATTTCTAAAATGGAAATAATTTCAATGAATAATGTATTTTTGCACTGACAGGCGATGTTTTTAGTGGTGATGAATAACTATTGGTAACGGTATAACCTATGTAAAAAAATTACTCCCTCCATCGGATGGGTGTGGGGGGTAGATGTCCCCTCGTCCCCCTTCCAAAATACGCCGGTGGGTCCAGGTGCGAGCGTATCACTTGTGCCATGGTTAATCCGACACTGCGTGCAGAGGACGACAACACACACCCACGTGGCCGTTTTGTTTACTGGTTCAAACATCTCATTTGATCCAAGTATGCATGTAGCCATTGAGCGATACGATCAACACGTCAGGGTAGGTCTATTTCAAAGGCTGTGTCACGTATCGCCTACGGACGTTAAAAGGTCACAACGCACTCCACTTCTGAACGCACTATTAATGATATGTTGTGACGAGGTACACCTGGGAGGTCATGCACGAACTACGCACTCAGCATGATTATTATTCTAATGTAAAGAGGGAAGTTATTCTAATGGAAAGAGGGAAGTTATTCTAATGGGAAGAGGGAAGTTATTCGAACACCTTTGACGCGATGTTTGGAATGTGTCAGAAATAAGAACACCCGGGTGCATTAATAATCAAACGTTAGTGGCGATATTTGATAAACGTCTAGCTAATATTCAATAAATACATAAATATGTCGTATCATGTACTTTATGTAGGATAACTTCGTTGTCAAATCCGGCGCTGGAGACCCCCGCCAGAGGTACGTCCGTCTTCCGTTGCACCTTAATACTGCGACACTGTGTCCATTGATCACCCAGGCAATGAGTCCAATGTAAACCTGTTATAGAGATGGTTATCACGGCGCTGATGATTGGCTGTTTCCGCACGGATTCTTCGCAATGACTCCGTAGGCCCTAATTCTATACGGTGATTGTACGACGGCAACAGCAAAGTACCGATATGTAAGCCCGGCCTTATGGCAATTAAACGAATCGGAAAGGTACTGCACGGTGGCTATGTGGATGGGGCGCGGTGGTTGTGTGGGTGTGGTGCGGTGGCTATATGGGTGGGTCGCGGTGGCAGTGTAGGTGGGGCGCGATGGCTGTGTGGGTGGGGCGCGGTGGCTATGTGGGTGGGGAGCGGTGGCTGTGTGGGTGGGGCGCGGTGGTATTATGGGTGGGGCGCGGTGGCTATGTGGATGTGTCGCGGTGGCTGTGTGGGTGGGGCGCGGTGGTTGTGTGGGTGGGTCGCGGTGGCTATATGGGTGGGTCGCGGTGGCTATGTGGGTGGGGTGCGGTGGCTATGTGGGTGGGTCGCGGTGGCTGTGTGGGTGGGGCGCGGTGGCTATGTGGGTGGGGCGCGGTGGCTATGTGGGTGGGGCGCGGTGGGTGTGTGGTAGCGCGTCGAACCACCTGCTGCCGTGTGGAAACATGGGCAATTTCGTTCACCGCACGTTGCTTGTGTCTTTCGGAAGATACACTAAAAGTCGTTGGTCCTTTCTATCCGATGTATATTCCAGGAGAACCCATAACAGGGAAATGGATAAGACCTGTCGTGGACTGAGTGCGCCTCGCAGAGCTGGTGATCTCGATTTCTAAACTCACTAGTACCTCCCAGTTGTGATTAGCGGTTTAGGGAGTATCTCATCAAGATAGCTTCCACCGCCTGCAGGTTTGATGCTTGATGCGATACCCACAGTGCGACAATGCTGCATAGTGGGTTGTACACAAGTAAGTAAGTAAGACGGTACTCCCTAAACAGGTGATCGCAGCCAAACTGGAATTGGGGCGGTGGGTGACGTCGCAAGTCAGTCAGATTAAACAGATGATGGCAATGTTGGTTGGTCACTGTTACGTGACTACGACCAAATGGTGTCAGTCAATATGTGTTCGACACACATGTGGGGTGTACCACCAGGACCGAGTTCGACCAGCTAATGCCAGGCGTACATTGCTAAGCGTTTGTTGCGATTCGTTTGTGCGTAGGTCGAACACGATCAAGCGATCACAACCCACACTTATGCGACGAACGTGTCTTCGGTCACATCAATGAATCCCCAGTTTCGTCTGTCGACCTTGATCGGCGGTTGGCCTTTCACAGATGGCAACAGTTGCTGTGACATGTCGAAGCGGTTGATTGATTTGCACATACTTCAGCGTCGCACACTGTTCGCGCACAATTACACGCACTGATATGCGGACAACTTCCTCTTCGAGAACAGTTGGAGCTGGACGGCCGAGCAGGAAGGTGTTTTAAACGACGTTACCTTTGAATGTACTCATAGTATGGCGACCATGCGATACTGGATCTTAGCGTCAGTTTTGTTGGCGGTGTATCAGTTTGGTAAGTAACTCATATGCATTACTTCTCAATATTGATGATGGCAGTAAGGCTATATACAGGATTATCACCTGGATTAACATAAGTTAAAGTTTGCTGGCGATGACAGTTGTTTTAGTTTTTCGTAATCGGTACATGGTTCGCGTCTTGGGATAGCCTACTTGTCGAGCACTGCAACTGTTGCAGTCAGGGGCATGTCGGGCCTCAGTTCTCGGCGAATAGATTTGCCTGTGTTTTTCGGAAGTAACACTAAAAGCCGTATGTCCCTTCTAAGCATGGTATATATGGCAGGGGAAGTAACATATCCCATGCAGGGGGTAAACGTGCCAATATATGCGTGGATAGACACAGTGACACGTTAAGGTTAGCTCTACAACAGCAATGTTGTTGCCGGTAGAGTTTTCGTCGCCGCAGACTGACATCGTGGGCCTGCAGCGACGTTAATTGTGCCGGCCACGGGTCGATCAAATGAATGGTGTAGTGTGCGATTTGTTTGGTTGGCCTCAACGTATCTGTCAAGGCTTCCACTGTCATTATTGTCGTCGTCATCATTACCATAATTTAAAAGATCATTAGCGCCGACCATAAAGAAGCCACACAAGAGTAGCATAGCGACGTCGTGGATGTCTTCCGCCAAGTCGACGTAGCCGGTACTTCAGTTGGTGTTTCTATTTCATGTGAAACACGACCCGATTGTTTCTTCGGTCAACCGGGAGTCGTTTACTACTTCAAATTGCTGTCAAATTTAAAATAGATGTTCCAGTTGCATGTTGCTACCGACGCTGACGTTTTAGGATGTTGACGTTTGGTGTTTTTTGCAGGTTCAGCGACTAAACGATGCTACATCTGCAAATATCCAGATGAGACAAACCCAGACGTCGCAGAAGCATGTCTAGATTCGCCAGACACCCTCAATGCGACAAACCACCACATATGCGCCCATGACTGTCGCGTCACTCGCAGTTTCAACGAAAGTAGGTGATTTCATTGGGAGAACAACCTGTCTTTGTTGCGCAGTGAAAGTTTGTTATCGTGTGTAGGATTGTATGCCCCGCTATGCAGAGGTTGTTGGTCTTACTCAAATGTATTTGTCTACCCTTATCTAAAGAACGAGGGTTCGGTTCAAAATTAATACCGACATCTAACTAGCTTCGTAATGTACTATAACATATGTTATGTAGGGCCGGCGGGCGGCCGGGCGGCCGGACGGCCGGGCAGGAAAGCATGCAGATCTTTAGCCCATTATGATAAACAATAAGATTGACATATATGTACACGCGTGCATGCATACACGAATGCATACACACATGCACACACACACACACACACACACACACACACACACAAACACACACACACACACACACACACACACACACACACACAAACACACACACAGGAGACCCGAGGAATATCATATTTTTTTATTTTTTTTTTATCAACACAAGTGGACTAACATGATCATTTCCAAGTATGGCCAGATTAATATATTAAATTTGTCAAACAAATACAGAATAATATTCGATCAGTAAATGATTGTTTTCTCCTGCTCTTTTAGAGAAAAATGAAACGACTCTGAGAAGATTTTGCGGAGAATACGCCGTATCGGGGTGTAAAACGACCGGCAGTGTTGAAGAATGCAACACAGGGTGTCCGACGGATCTATGCAACAAGGGCACCGGGATCCCGATTCGTGTTCAACCGGTCGTGTACTCTGGTGCTGCATACAAGATGGTGACGTTGTTTTTGACTGTTCTCCAGGTTGTCGTGTCGTCAGCCGTGATTAGCGGAGGTGCGTAGTGTGCGGACAGACACGGTCATTACTTGCCGGTGTTGTAACTAGCTAACACAAAACACCGTTACAATGATAGTTTACACTGTTTGCAGTCGCATAATACGTCAGGTATGACATACCTAAGTGGCGGGCGTCGGTAACCCGCAGGTGTTTATTGCCATATTGGGGTTCCATATAGGAATGGGAAGCCAATCGCAATATTGTTTATCCTAACTTTGCTACTATTGTCGTTGTGCAGTATCCAACAATTATATTTATGAATAACCTAAATCATATCAGTAACAGTAACCATGTGTCAACCGCCTTGTGTTTTGGTAATTCTCCATATAGTGTGTTTTTTTATGTATCCGCTGTTATTTAATTAGACCAGGCGTCTTTATGCATTGTTCATGGTGCGATGACTCACACTTGGTCCGTTTGTTTAGTCACGCTGGAGTATTTGGTAATAATTTTCATAAGGAATAATGCTAGAACCTATATTCCAGAATCATTGCATTGTACCGTGTAATACTCAGAGAGAATGAATACAAATGATATTAACGCCTGCTCAACCAGTAGAAATATAAACCGGCTGTGTCATAACAAAAATTAAGTGGGCGACAAACGGTACTCGTTGAACCTCTGTTGGTGGACTTCCGTGAAGAGTTGGCAATCAGCTTACATATGTCCCGAGGGCGTTCAGTGTTTGACTCTTGGAAACATTTCTTCGATGTTTGTATACATAATGGTCAGATTGCTAGCTTGTTGTCGTCTCTATCGATTAGATCGACCCCGTGATACACGTCATATAATGATGTCTGATAACATTGATGTCCAAGGGAGCCGACGCTGAACCTCTGGCTGGGAGCCAAAGTTATAGACAAATTAAGTAATGACGTACATTGGTGACATAAACAAAGACACGACGTTTATACAGGACGTAAATAACGTATGGCATGTGAAAATGCTTCCGGATAAACTGCAGGGCCATAATTATTTATGAACGCCATTTTATGACACGGTCAAATACTCTTTGTCGACAGCTACACCTAAGATCTGATAGACGTGCCTGTAGTAGGGACTTCCTGATTACGATCACTTGCCATGATAATAGGCGTCGCTTTGTGGTCTCTGCTGTGCGGTTCGCGAATAGAAGTATTGTGCTTTGTCGATACGGTTCTCGCCCAGTTTATATTATACTCTGACTCCACCGACCGCAGTAAAGTTAGCCATTTTAAACAAATTATACCGAATCTATAGCAATCTGAAGCAATATATAGAAGTATATATAATTATATAGAGTATAGCAGAATTGTGCGTAGAAAACGATGGAATAGAACAAATTATATAGAATTAGTTTACGCCTACTACAATTTTCTATAGATTTGTATTTGTCTTTTTGAATGTCATAGAAGTCTACAGAGAATAGTAGATTACTGTATAGAAAACTATGGAATTCTCCATATTTTATAGAATATCTTCTGATTTATATACAAATGTCTTCGTAAAAATCCTGTAGAATATATTATAAAAAATGTCATCGAATAATCTAAAACCATATATATATATATATATATATATATATATATATATATATATATATATATATATAAATAGAATATTCTATAAAAATAATGTAGAATATTTTATGAACATTGAATTGTCAAAATATTATATACATATTCTATAAATAGTTTTGCTAAGGGACTTCTGCACGTTGGGTATAGAGAAAGACCGTTCTCATTAAGTGCCACCAGCCTTACTGTCGCTATGTTTTGTGATGTGTAGTTGCCTACAATAAACAGACGTCTAACATTATCTGGGCACTGACAGTTAATCTAGATAATACAATGACACACCTCGCAGAGGTAGGCTCCAACCGGGACACGCATGTATCACAGGCGTTGACGTTTTGCCGAATGAAGGATCTAATTTTCCATAACTCTGGTCAGACGAACAATCTCAGTTACTCGGTCACCCTTATGAGGCGCCACAGCGGACAGAAGGGTGATGAAACGGCGAACCTGTTGGAACGAGTCTGCGAATGGTTGAGGTTTGGAATGGATTAGTTTCAACCAGCAATCGCGCAGATTTAACCATTTTGCGCCGTCTCAACCACCAAGCGCGCAAACCCAACCATCAATCTCGCAAACTGAACTGGTTTCGCCGTTTCATCAGCCTTTTGTCCGCTACGGCGCCCCATACACCTTCACACCCTGCGCAATCTAAGAGATGCTCTCAAAACGTGAGAGAGGGGGTTGCAGCTGTTTCGCTCAGCGTCGTGCGTAGATGCATCATTTCCCAAAACATCGTTTATTTACTGGTCGCAGTTCGTAAGGGTGCTGATTTCGATCGCCTGCGGGCAATATTGAGTTACGACGGCTGAAATGACACATAGCGAATAAGAAGTTACCCCTACTGAGTATTGTTAATTAAAATAATTGGGTTGGGACATTTTATTTATACGAAACCCAGTAACAGTAACGACAATCGTTGTACATCACCAATTCCAAACAGTAAATGTTACAAATGGCTACTAATGACAGTAACAACTTGGACGATGTTGGGTACTAATTACACATCGCGTGAACGTCATAATTATTATGATAACAATATTGGTGGGGCGCGGAGCGGTTAGAACGTCGGACTCCCAATCGAGATAACGATAATCGAGATAACAATATTGGTGGGGCGCGGAGCGGATAGAACGTCGGACTCCCAATCGAGATAACGATAATCGAGATAACAATATTGGTGGGGCGCGGAGCGGTTAGAACGTCGGACTCCCAATCGAGATAACGATAATCGAGATAACAATATTGGTGGGGCGCGGAGCGGTTAGAACGTCGGACTCCCAATCGAGATAACGATAATCGAGATAACAATATTGGTGGGGCGCGGAGCGGATAGAACGTCGGACTCCCAATCGAGATAACGATAATCGAGATAACAATATTGGTGGGACGCGGAGCGGTTAGAACGTCGGACTCCCAATCGAGATAACGATAATCGAGATAACAATATTGGTGGGGCGCGGAGCGGTTAGAACGTCGGACTCCCAATCGAGATAACGATAATCGAGATAACAATATTGGTGGGGCGCGGAGCGGATAGAACGTCGGACTCCCAATCGAGATAACGCAGGTTCGATTCATCTTGCTGGCGTTTCTAAGCTTTGTCAGTTTTCTTCACCACACATTGTCACAGTTCACTCAGCTGTATGAGTATCTGGCCACATGTCTTCGCACAATAATTGTGGATGAATGCTTCCAACAGAAGTGTACGCTTTGAACGCTTTGAAAAATCCCAAGGACTTGATATCGCGCTACGTAAGACCGTACCTTGACATGTGAATGCCTTGCTCTACTAATAAAAACGGTATGTACAGCCCCACTGGCGTTACCAGCAGAAATGATGGTACTGACAGCTTTTTGACCGAGTGCCAAATGTCGGGCGTCACAAGGTGCTGATGCTTGACATCGCCTTTGTCCGTCATAACGACATACTTATTTTTAAAGAGTCAGTTTCAGCGAATTTGCTGCACATAATTGTTGTTAAACTTGCGCACTCAATTCTGTTCAAATCAATTCTCGCAAGACTAGCTAGTTGCCACCTGAACACAGTGATGCGCAAACCAAACGTGTTCAAATCGTCAACGTGAATCCCAACCAGAAAGAAGTAATATACAAAGCACCCACGCGCGCACGCACGCACCCATGCGCGCGCACGCACGCTTTCAAACGTACACGCGCACTCATGCATGCACGTATGCTACGCAGCCAACATAGGCACGCATAAAGCATATCATCGCCTGTTAGTCGTGGTCGACGAAGACGGAAGTGTTTTGCGACATAGTGTCTGTGTCGAGTGAATGAGGTGAGACCACGCACGCTCGCAGTGCTGACAGATCCAGTGAAGAGTAGCGTATATGCAGGAAGAGGTATGACGAGTATCTGTTCCCTGTTGGTAAATGAGCTCGTAGTCGTTAATCCCCGCTGACCTTTGCCCTTCTTTCAATTCACTGAAAACATGCACTGTGAAAACTCGCTGAAAGCCTTTTGACATGGTAATTACCTCTCTTCTAACTTCTGTATTATGTCCGTATATTTTGTTTGACTCTCAGCCATGCATCCACGAACGGAACGCTTAACTGCATAGAGATGACACATTTATCCTTGAATTTGTGCGGTATGCCCCAGGTCATGACAACTTGTGACACACATTGCCAACTCTCATTATGCGCGATCCTAGGGTTGGGTAGGGCAAGGAGCCCCCTTTAGGGAAAATGTATATAGTTATTCATTAACTTATTATTTTGTTGTGTCTCTATTATCATTCGATTATTTTGTGGCTATAATATGGAATACCAACACATTAATGAAGATTGACAAGAGTAACTATATGTACTCGTTAATTAAGTATATTGTCCAGACGGGGTGTCTTCCCCTAGGCCTGGAACAAGACGCCCCCTCCTGTTACTGGTATGGAGCAAGACACCCCAGGGCGTCTTGCCCCATAACAGTAGCAGGTGTTCGCCATTGTATAAAATACCAATACTGAAATGAAACAAACTATTGCTAAATGTAAAAAAATGCGGTATGTTTTATTTTATCCAAACAGGCAACAAACATGCATCACTTAGTTACTGTCGGACTCGCTGTTGGGGCAGACAAAGCATCGTGCTCCTGGCTTGCTGTCATTATACAGCAGACACATACAACCCACACCTCCAGGTGTCTACAGTTCGTGAAGGGCTCGCCGCATATGACATACGCCACGCTTCCTCTTCGCTGCTTGTGCTGTCGGTTCACTGCTACGATGCATTGGAGATGTTCGCACACGAATTTGCAGAAAACCACGACGAATATGAGAAATAGTTCACATATATAATCAAGTTATTAAATTTAAAAGGATTATCGCGATTTGGTTTATATGTTGTATGCACATTCTACCGTAGTTCACACGCACGCACGCACACACGAACGCACGCACACGTGGAAATTCGTATACCTAAACGTGCTACCTCCTGGTGTCCTGTTGGGAAATTGGGCACACCCCTTTTTCATGATCTGGACTAGGCGTTATCAAATAAACTTTCATTTGGTGCATTTCCCTTTAGGTACGTTCTATAGTGAACATTTAACAACCTGAGAAACTAAATCAAGACCATAGCTGATATTGAGCGTTTGGAGTCTGCTTATTCTTCTGTCGTCAGCCTAAATTTGCGGTCTTTCGTCGATCAGCCACTCGCGGTTGGATGATATATATCTTACAGCCTATTAACGTTTATCATCACCCGGAAGTTATTATTTAAATACTTTCGGAAGTAAAGTTGTTCTCATCACACAACTATTTAAAATACACAATATACACGTATGAATTTTCGAGATGACAATCCTTGTAACTGTCATCTATAACGACATCAAACGGGCCCACTCATTCAAACCCCCAAATAGCCGGTGATACGATTTAGTCCATTGCTCCAGGCGACAAGACTAGTGTGAACCTGCTACTCCATTGGTGCTTATCAGCAACCGGAATTCAAATAGTGGGTGCGGTCAGCCATTTCACAGGTGAGGTCAGCCATGTCACGGGTGAGGTCAGCCATGTCACGGGTGAGGTCAACCTTGTCACGGGTGAGATCAGTCATGTCACGGGTGAGGTCAACCATGTCACGGGTGAGGTCAGACATGTCACGGGTGAGGTCAACCATGTCACGGGTGGGGTCATAGGGAGTGAACAGACCAAATATAGTGCAATGTTCTCCACCACCGTCTAACCCGGGGCCTGCCTCTGATATGAATTATTCGGTAAGTACCATTGCAGCAACTGATACCTTGAGTGGAACAGCTGACACTTCTCGTACATGTGTACATGATCAGGTGCACATCACGCTGGCACTCATTAACGCCCGGTCAGTTCGCAACAGCGCCGAAATAATTTGTGACTACATCACCGAACGCGATGTTGACGTAATTTACCTGACTGGTACATGGCTCTCTGAAAATGATGATGCTGTCTGAAACGCCCTTACTCTGACTGGACACAACTTCCGCCACCTTCCGCGAAGCGACCAACAAGACGGCGGTGTTAGTTTGATGTATAAGGCATCATTTCATCTACGATCCACGACGCCCATACCCTCTAAGTGCTCGTGCAGCGTCGATCGTACGAATCTTCACGACATATCGTCCACCTTCATCCGGCCGGAAGTCTACGCCATTCCGATTATTCATCGACGAATTCAGTCGTGTTCTTGGACGTGCTGCCACGCAGCAGACTGAATGTGTCATTCTTGGTGACGTCACTATGGCGGTGATCGTGCCGACGATGTTCGCGGTCTCACTGAACTCCGCGAGATTGATTTTCAACAACACGTGACGGAACCGTGGGTAATAACATCCTCGACCTCGTGAGAACACGAAACACGCGTGACTGCATAGTATCTGCTGTGTCAGGAGAAACTCTCTTAACCGACCATCACATGATCCAGTTTTACCTTGTCACATTTAAACCGAGACACCCGAGAAAAAAAGATCAGCTATAGGAAATACGCTGCAATTGACAACGCTGAGTTTGTCGCTGACCTGAGAACACCGCGACTGCTAACCGACCCAAGGACTGTCTCTCCAATATAAATCCACTATCGCAGAGTTGATAAATACCCATGCATCGCCATCCGCCCCAATACACCCAGGTATAAGAATGAGCTGTCAGATGCGAACCGACAACCTCGACGAGCGGACCGGCGGTGGCGAGAGACGAGCGGACCGGCGGTGGCGAGAGACGAGCGGACCGGCGGTGACGAGAGACGAGCAGGCCGGCGGTGGCGAGAAACGAGCGGACCGGCGGTGGCGAGAGACGAGCGGACCGGCGGTGGCGAGAGACGAGCGGACCGGCGGTGGCGAGAGACGAACGGACCGGCGGTGGCGAGAGACGAGCGGACCGGCGGTGGCGAGAGACGAGCGGACCGGCGGTGGCGAGAGACGAGCGGACCAGCGGTGGCGAGAGACGCGGCTAGTTGTGCATAGAGACACTTTCACGACTCTGCGAGACCTCTACAAAAAAACAACTAGTGACGGCTAAATCAGCGTTTTACTGTCAGAAAATCCAAATCTGCCCGGGACGTGAAAGGTATGTAACGAGTCGCTAATAACGTAATGGGGCGCACATTTCGACGGTTGCTTCTCGAGAGCAATGGCGCGCGCGGATTTGGCGGAACGTTTTCTCGTATGTTACTTCGACAATATATGGAAAATCCACCTCTCGGTGAATTACTAGGACGCCCCTCCACCGTTGTCGCAAATCGTCAACAATCACGAACATTGCACTCTGTCAGCATTCACATCGACGACAGTCACCTCTATCATCCGGCTCTAGCTAGCATCATTAATCTATCGCTGGAATCGGCGACAGTGCCATCCGATATGAAACATGCGCTAGTCACGCCACTGCTGAAGAAGACTTGTCTGGACGCATATTACATTAAGAACTACCGCCCAATTTCAAACCTCAGCTTTGTTTCGAAGCTGTTGGAGAGGCATGTCAAGGCTGACCCTCGGCGCTACATCGACGGAAACAAACTTCTCGACACACTCCAGAGTGCATATCGCCCCCATAACAGCATCGAAACTGCTCTTGTCCGTATTCACGACGACATCATCCAGGCGTTTGATCGTCGAAATGAAGTAGTAACCGTTCTATTCGATCTTACTGCGGCATTCTCAATAGCGTGGATCACTCCACGCTACTGCAGCATATGCATTCTATTGGCATACGAAGCCCGGCACTGGCAGAGCTGTTGTCTTACTTGGCAAACAGAACGATGGCGATAAAAATCGGCGATGCCTTATTTCTTCAACGATAGCTGTGTTGTCATCCCCGTTACGTATTATACACAATAGCGTAGTATGTCTGGGGTAGCGTGTTGTGTCGTCGGTAGCGTAGTGTGTCAGGGGTAGTGTAGTGTGTCAGGGGTAGCGTATTGTATCGGGGGTAGCGTAGTTTGTCGGGGTAGCGATCACTGTATATGCGATTGGGGAAGGGGTACCCTCTATATAAACATACAGTTGATGTACTTTTTAATGTTTAAGTAAATTAAGATTAATCGGTAGATTTTGTTTTATAATCTTCTTCGGGAAAAAACGTACTACTACAAATCATGACATCGTACGTGTTGGCCCCGATGACATATCAATTAAGATTAATCCCGGCCCTAGTTTCAAGTTCGTTAATGATTTGAACCTTTATAGGATAGGCTTTAATTTGCGACCTTCACAAATCAAATAGATTGGTGTGAAATAAAGTGGGTCTTGCCCGCTTTTTCCGCGTTTTCCGTCCTTTCTTGCCCGCCTTTAGTTTGCCCACAAATTTAAGAACGTTTTGTAACGTCCATCCATCTCCCATCATCCCTGATAACGTTGTGAAACGCACCCGACTACACCAGAAACAGTATGCAAATGTCGAAAGACTTCCAAACAACAACTACTCAAACGATATCCAATTGTGTAGTCCGCGTCTGCATTTTAAGTGTTAGCAAATATTTGCTGCTACAAAATTAAGCAGGATAAACTCTAGCGACATTATATAATATAATTAGCACACTAGTTTGAATGTGTTCTAGGATTATTTCTACTTTGGGCAGTACTACACAAAACAGTCTCTCTCTCTCTCTCTCTCTCTCTCTCTCTCTCTCTCTCTCTCTCCCTCTCTCTCTCTCTCTCTCTCTCTCTCTCTCTCTCTCTCTCTCTCTCTCTCTCTCTCTCTCTCCTCTCTCTCTCTCTCTCTCTCCCTCTCTCTCTCTCTCTCTCTCTCTCTCTCTCTCTCTCTCTCTCTCTCTCTCTCTCTCTCTCTCTCTCTCTCTCTCTCTCTCTCTCTCTCTTTCTCTCTCTCTCATATGTTACAAATATATATTTACAAAACATACGTAGACCAATGCTTCAAAGGGATGTTTTAATGACGTTTACCCTATTTAGTTAGCTACGAATAAAATACAACATAGGAATTTGTTTATGAATAAAAACTACAAATGGTATGCGTATTCAAATGTAAATGTTGTGCATTTAAATGCAAGTTTTGAAAATGTATTAATATTCAAATGGATTGTGGAAGGTTGCGTTTAACCATAAACGACATCTTTTTTCTATTGACCGTTTGACACATAGACAAATTACGGCTATCAATTATGCGAAGTCTATTGGACCGGAATGGAGAATTGTCCTATTGTTGAACAACAGCCTACACCGGTCTGAGTGGGCGCCATGATTACGACAGTGGCGCCATGCGGTGTACAGGCACCCAGACAACTGGTCTCGCGGCATGTGGTTTGAGGGGGTGTGGCAGGGGTTTCATCCTACCATATCTCATCTGTTTTTGGGTCCAACCTCCCATCACCCACCTGTCCATGAGATCAATGTTCCACCTCCTACCATTTTGAGAGTCCACCTTCCACCAGTCCCACCTCCTTCCTATTTTGGACGCCAACCTCATACTTCCTACTTCCAGCCACACCCCTCAGGTTTCGCTATCTTGAACACCCGAACAACATTTTCGGTAACAAATCAACAACAGCAACTGAGAAGCCATCACTTGAGTAACGTTTAATGTACAATATATTCGGTTCTCAATAACGTTCTTTTTCCAACACATGCCTAATTTGTATTTATGGTTGGCTTTATGGACGTAGTTTCAATCGACAGTATAACCTTTGTGTTGATTACATGATGTCACGACTACGTGTGAGTATCGTGAGCAGACTGATGCTCAGATGGGTTGATTTCAGAGTAGGCGCCTACCTTAAGCAACACTACCCACGTTTTTGCTAGTAGTGGGATATGTTTAAAAATAGAATTGACAGATATCTTTGGAATTAACAGGGAGTGAAGAGTAAAGCGCTTCACACAAGTACATTATCCTCGTTGTAACTGATATAATATATATATACCTTGTGTGTATGATTTATTATTATCATCATCAAATATCAACGTCTGATTTTGAACATTTCGATTGTCACTATGCTATTCAAAAACACACATTATTCATGTTACATGTTCTTGGCATGTCACTGGTGACACATTGACTCGTGTGACACAGACGCCTCGTGCTGGTGATGTTGCTGCGCCACCAAGTGTCCCACATCTGGCTGCAGACTTGACCTTGCGAGCCTCAGTACGCTATCCAAGTGTCCGTCTGTTAGTTGCGTTCACGGCCTGCATTTAACGACTTTCATCTTCCACTCCCCGTTGCGAGCCTGCGATCAATGAATCGGTTTGCAAACTCCCGAGACAAACTGGAAGAGTTCATTGACTGGTTGTTCTCGTCCCTGGAGTTGGAAGTTCAGCAGATTGAGGTGTTCCGTGATGTAGACTAGACATGCAAAATAGCACGTCCATAAGGGGTCTGCGAATGTCCGTACTTCTGCAAGCTTCTACTCCATGAATACGCCAATATCGTGTCTCATTTCGTACACGTGGCACAGCATGGCAACACAACCTAGTCATGGCACTTCGGTGTAGTGCATGAATTTTGGATATTGTGTTTTCATCTCGGCTGGAAGGTGTTGGAACTGCCGGTGATTTAGACCACGAACGTAGTTCACGGTCTTCACGACGACGTCCATTACACATTTCCATAGACTTGCCACACAGGCTTTCCTGGTGGATGGTGGAAAGGGCCCTGAAGAGTCTTGCCCTGGCATCTGTGTAGACTTGCCACGTAGGTTTTAGCGGTGGATAGTGGAATGGGCTCTGAAGAGTCTTGCCCTGACATCTGTGTAGGCTTGCCACGTAGGTTTTAGTGGTGGATACTGGAATGGGCTCTGAAGAGTCTTGCCCTGGCATCTGTGTACACTTGCCACGTAGGTTTTAGTGGTGGATAGTGGAATGGGCTCTGAAGAGTCTTGCCCTGACACCTGTGTACACTTGCCACGTAGGTTTTAGTGGTGGATACTGGAATATGCTCTGAAGAGTCTTGCCCTGTCACCTGTGTAGAATTGCCACGTAGATTTTAGTGGTGGATAGTGGAATGGGCTCAGAAGAGTCTTGCCCTGACACCTGTGTACACTTGCCACGTAGGTTTTAGTGGTGGATACTGGAATGGGCTCTGAAGAGTCTTGCCCTGGCACCTGTGTACACTTGCCACGTAGGTTTTAGTGGTGGATAGTGGAATGGGCTCTGAAGAGTCTTGCCCTGACACCTGTGTAGACTTGCCACGTAGGTTTTAGTGGTGGATACTGGAATGGGCTCGGAAGAGTCTTGCCCTGGCACCTGTGTACACTTGCTACGTAGGTTTTAGTGGTGGATAGTGGAATGGGCTCTGAAGAGTCTTGCCCTGACACCTGTGTAGACTTGCCACGTAGGTTTTAGTGGTGGATAGTGGAATGGGCTCTGAAGAGTCTTGCCCTGGCACCTGTGTACACTTGCCACGTAGGTTTTAGTGGTGAATAGTGGAATGGGCTCTGAAGAGTCTTGCCCTGACACCTGTGCAGGTTTGCCACGTAGGTTTTAGTGGTGGATACTGGAATGGGCTCTTAAGAGTCTTGCCCTAGCACCTGTGTAGGCTTGCCACGTAGCTTTTAGTGGTGGATACTGGAATGGGCTCTGAAGAGTCTTGCCCTGGCACCTGTGTACACTTGCCACGTAGGTTTTAGTGGTGGATAGTGGAATGGGCTCTGAAGAGTCTTGCCCTGGCACCTGTGTAGACTTGCCACGTAGGTTTTAGTGGTGGATACTGGAATGGGCTCTGAAGAGTCTTGCCCTGGCACCTGTGTAGACTTGCCACGTAGGTTTTAGTGGTGGATAGTGGAATGGGCTCTGAAGAGTCTTGCCCTGACACCTGTGTAGACTTGCCACGTAGGTTTTAGTGGTGGATACTGGAATGGGCTCTGAAGAGTCTTGCCCTGACAAAGTCTATAGGCGGGACATACTATTTTTGTGTTTGGTATATCCTTGTTGCGGGCGCGGGCCGCATTATGCACAATCTCGCTGTCGATCCGCGGGCCGCATGAAATTGCTCCGCGGGTCGCAGGTTGCCAACCCATGTGCTAGCTCGTTTGTATGTATTTTTTTTGTGAAATCATTAGACAAACAATTTAATTATTTAGATCTTGATCCAGCATTTATTGAAGTGAAAGTGGACACGATGAAAACTCAAGAATTTCGCTCTTGGTGAAATTTCATAAGTTTGTCTCGGCGAGAGGATGGAAGTCACGACCATGATCAGCATTGACCCTATAAAGTGTTTACGGTCTTGGGATATCCGTTATTTTGAGCTTTACCAGATCTAACGACTACTGTTAATTCTTTCGATGATTTGAAAAAAAATACGCAAATTAGGACATATTAAGACATCGACGAACCAGATTCGCGATTCGCTTAATCATTTGACGATGGCGTTCTAAGCGTAGCATCCTCCCGCATGTGAGCGCTGCGATCGGTCAATAACCATTGAGACGGTTGTGCAGCATGGATTTGCGCTCATTATTACCACTGCTACTATTAATAATACCTGGCCTCTGCGCCACTTGAATCTGAACACATTTGAACGAACGACTGAGGGCAAATCAATTAGCTAAGAACAATGTCCAAGGTTTAAATGTATAACATGTCGTGAATTCACTTCACTATATTTATTTAATTTAAATGTGGATGTAAACGTGTATGTGATTCTGATTGGCCCATTGAACATCACGGTAAACGTGTATGTGAGTGTGATCGGCCCATTGAACATCACGGTAAACGTGTCTGTGATTGTGATCGGCCCATTGAACATCGCGGTAAACGTGTATGTGATTGTGATCGACCCATTGAACATCACGGTGAACGTGACATGTTTGCCATCGTTAAATAAAGCCTTTAGCTCATAACGTGTGTGTCACAAGTAGCATTGACATTAGGGGAAGGTGGGGAATGTATGCACGCTGGGGCATGTCCGCACACCTCATTATTGACCAAGCCAAGACGAAGGTCGCGAACGTGATAAAAGCTTGTGAAATATGCTGATTAAATGTCAATTGTTAACTCCCAAACTCCATGCTTGTGAATTTCTGAGTCAGCATAGGAGTTGGGGGGAAAACAATCGCGTTTACCACGCTGCTTTTGTATAATAATAAGACACATTGTTTTATTTGCATTTAACTTTAGATTGCTGTCAGTCATCCAGTGGAATATATCATGGGGGCAATCATTGAGCTAGTTTAAGGAGCAATTTGTATGCGGGGTGGCCAAGGAAAGTTAAATCTGTGTATCGTCTGCATATAGGTGGTGATCCAAGTTGTGAGTTTTAGTAAATGGGCTGAGTGAAGTAATTTAAAGAGTAAAAAGTAATGGCCCAAGAACAAAACCCTGAGGAGCAACACATAAAGTGGTATGATGAAGACCAGCGTAGGACTCTGCCAGATATGCCATACCACATTGACAAGCGTTTAATGAGCACGTTATGACCAGTAGTATCAAAAGCAGCAGATAAATTGTTGTCACTCTACATGTGCTTATGTTTAGAATAACATCATTGTATACTTTTAAAAGAGCAATACGTGTAGAATAAAGCTGTGTGTACGCCGATTGTAATACATGAGACATGCAATTTGACTCAGTGATACGTTAGACAGCTTGTTGCAACTTTTTCTAGTACCTTGGAAATAAAGCTTTGATTATAATTATGTCTATAACTGTTTAGGTTTTCTTTTGGCTTCTTAAGAATTGGATTGACCACATGATCAGGGAAACTCGCCAGAGCACGGTGATGAATTTAAAATATTGGTTACTGGGTAAAATAATGTATCAAGATATGCTTTCAGCAATGTAGTCGGTAATGGATCAAGATCACAGGATTTATTTGGGGAGGACGTGATTATTTTCCTTGCTTCATCAACTGTGACAGGTGTAAATGAAGGAAGTAGATAATTTACTTGCCGATATTCCACTTGTACTGGATTTAAAGTATGATCTGAAAAAGCAGACTGGATCAGACTGATTTTGTTCTTGAAATGACTGGAGAACGAGTCACATAAATACTTGATTGAGACATCATTAGGTAGTGAGACTGGAACTATGCGTAGAATTTTATTTATGCAATTCCATAGCTGACGTGGATTTTCAGCAATATTTTAGACCTTATTTGTATAATAATCCGATTCGCGGTTAGCCATTTGTGTGCTGCAGCAGTGGTAGAGTTTTGAATAACGTGACCTATCCAAATGGGAGCGTGATTTGAGCCAAATTCGTTCAAGATAACGACGACGCCATTTAGATTATAACATTTCAGGATTCATCGACTGTGGCTTTTGTGACACATATTTGGTGGTTATCGGGGCTTGTTTATTAAATAAAGCCTTGAATACAGGATAGTATTGTCCACACAAGTCGGACAGGCGCCCCTTTGGATCTCTGATAAGGTCGGATTCAAGAATATCAGCATTGAGGGCATCAATGTCAATCTTATGTGTAGGTTTGCAAGACATATTGCGTTTTGATTGTACTAGTGTTTAAGAAAAAATTCACATCAACAATGGCTGTGTGGCGGTCAGATATGTGATTAGAAAATACTGTTAGCATCTGGATATTGTCATGTGTTGAGCAAGTTATTGCGAGGTTAAACCAGTGGCCATGAATATGCGTAGAGAAAGTCACATGTTGTTTTAAGTCAAATGAAGTTAGGATATCATCAAAGATAATGGTTACTGTTTTACGTTTATCCAGCTGAAGATTAAAATCACGCAAAAAAATCAGAATGTAGAGTTGCCAGAATTTCCAGCAAATTCTTAAATTCGTCAAAGGTTGTCCTGGAGGTCGATATATGCATACAACATACGCAGATAATGAAGAATCTGAAATTTCAGCACATGTGGATTCAAAAAAGAAGAATAATCAGGGATTGAACGTGAATTTACTTTGAAATGGTCCGATAACAAGTTGCCAATACCACGACCTCTTGAAGGTGATTGATGATGAAAAGTGTAACCAGATACATTTAAGCGATGAAAGCAGCAATATCCTTGTCAGTGGTCTTAACTCAGTTTAATATATATATATATATATATATATATATATATATATATATATATATATATATATATATATATATATATATATATATATATATATATATATTGCTGCCATATAATATGTCTATCTTATTGGAGTTTAAATTTGGTAACTGGTATTAACAAACTAATAAATATACCGATTAGCAAGGCGAAATTTTAGTTATGGCACATCATACCTGCTAGATGTTCTGATCATGCCCGTTCGAGGACTACGTTCTTGTACGTGTCGACACTATATCGTGTAAAGTGCTGTGAAGTTTAAATGCTTATTGACTGGAGTTGCGTTTGGGATTGTATTGTTTTATTTGCTATTTGTAGAGTTCGTTATGGATAAACACAAACTTCCTGTATTTAAAAAAGTAATTATATAATATATAACGCAGCTCTGCTCACCACAATTAGTTCTTTTGATCAATAATTTCACGAACAGCGGCACGTTAAACCGGAATTTTATGTGCAATTTTGTAGTGGTAAGGCAAACGCTGTAATGCACATATAAAATACTATGTACGTACAAAACAAAATAGAAATTTATTTCTAGAATGTACGCCCTGTTAATGTATTAATACTGCTTTACTTTGTAGTTGGAATGACTACAAACGTTCACAAAATGTATCTCGGCATATAGAAATGTTTATATTTGCTATTTGTAAAGTGAACATCGTTAACCGAGCAAGAATGTGTGTTCCCAGAGGACGATAAATGGTTGGATTAAACTACCAACCGAAAATTACAGCATTGTGATTATGTTCAAAACTACGTGACAACTTATGCATTGTTGAATCTCTACGAGCCAGTGACTTCCTTGTCCATACGATACCTACGACGTGTTTTCAATTGCTATGAGTGACAGTCTTGTTAATTATTTAAATGTAATAGTATCACTAGAAATTATGCTCCTCGTACAGTAGAGCGCATGACACAAATATCGTACAACCATGAAACTTGGCACGGATATTCTCAATGGCTCATTCTTCAAATCCAATCGATCAGCCTGGTCTGTGTGAGTTTAACGTAGAATAATTAATATTTCGTCATGTTTATAAACATATAAATAGACACACTGAGATCACTCAAATCGGACAACATCGTTCTATATGTCGAACATTGACTTCGACAGGAGAAACTGGCAGCCAAATTGGAAAAACAGGTGCTATGTTGGATGTTCAGGTGGCTAATCGAATGGATTTGAAGAATGGCCGAATGCCAAGTGTCACGCCTGTGTTATGAAGTGTTTTATGGGATTTTAAAGTTAGCAGAGCGACAGACGGTGGGTGTAAAAGCAGACATGTCATGGCTGGCAGGGCATTTCTATTGTGCTGTTGTGTCTGGGATGTTGTATGTAATGTCATTGGTGACATAAACGCATTTTCTCATACACTGTTGTGTGAGTTGCTGTGTATGCTCAAGTGAGGAGTAATGAATGGACATATGCACGAGATTTGTTACACTTGTATAACCATTTGAATGATTCTCCCAATTTTCAGAATAGTTGTTATCCTCTGTATTAATATACGTATAACTTAATGGGGATGTTACGGTGACCATAACTAAGTCCGGGTGCGTAATACTGGTGTAACTGCAAGTCAATGTACGCGATGCTGTGATCGAACTGCGAGGGTTTCAGTTTAATATACCCTTGAATTCTTAGTAGACAATAAATATTGATAACCACGTTTTCATGTATACGAACAAAAACAATTGATTTGTGTGGGGACCCTATAAGTAAACACACATAATTACGATATTGCGTTTTCCAGGAAACTTGGCATCTTCCTGGCAGTTGGCATATTGCTGGCGAACTTCACGTTCATTGACGCATTCTTCTTGTCAGATCGTAAGCTATGGTCATTCATTGAACAACGGTGGCATTACACACAACACAAACGTGTTCCATGTGGGGTGTTTACATCTTTTAGTCTAGCATAAATCTTCGAAGTGTGTCGTGTAATGACGTGTTTGCTTTTGTTGTTCAGCTACACGAATTTGACTGTGTGGCCAGCTTTGTATTTCATGAGCATATGCATTTGAACAATTCAATTCATACTTAAAGACACATTCACAACGCCCCTACCTTGCAACATGCATGGAACATATATAATTATGTTTCGTTTTGGTTCCAGTGGGATATTTGTGGCATCGCTATATTTGTAAGAGCTTCAGAATACTGGGTAACATATGCATTTGTACAATTCAAACTTTAAAGACAAATTCACAATGCCCCTACCCTGCAACATGCATGGATCATATATATATATATATATATATATATATATATATATATATATATATATATATATATATATATATATATATATATATACACATATATGTTTCGCTTTGGTTCCAGGGGAATATTTGTGGCATCACTATGTTTGTAAGAGCTTCAGAATACTGGGTAACAAGACGTTCGCTGAACGCTACGTTATTTAATATGTTCACAAAACTACATGTTTCTGTTATTCCTTCCATCGCTACCACCAACTGACGCGCTTGTCTATATGTGATTTGTTTTTAGTTAGCCTGTGTTGTGAAATGGAATGAAGCACCTACTTACGACATATTTATTTACACGTTATTGTAATTTCGTACAACATTACAGGCGAATGCTTGGGTTGGTTATTAATATTACTTATATTTTATATGAATAGCAGGCAAATTTGTGGATGTAGTCCAATGTTTCAATATGAACTATTGTGTAAGTACAGTGTACGTGTGGAGCGTTTATCATTCAAAATGAACCGTTCGATTAAGTAAACATTACAAATTTCCGATCCTCTTCTATGTCTACTGCGGTACTGTCGATGCTTTTACCCAACTTGGTATATGAATAAGGTCCGTCACTTGCCACTCCCAAACATCTCACCATCGTCCTCCAAGGAGAGCATGCCCACGTAGGTACTTGGATAAATCACGATTTCAATAGCATTGTAAATATAATATCCGTATTTATAGAGCAAAGCTCACCAGGATGTTGACATGTTAGATTGCTTTGTTTGCTACTCCATGGGTATGCCCTTTAAACGGCACCATCTTTCACCTGTGTGTGCGTGCGTGCGTGCGTGTTTGTGTATCCATGTGTGTACTTATGTATGAATGTATAATATATATATGTATATACACATATATATATATATATATGTTTATATATATATATATATATTATATATATATATATGTATATATATATATATATATATGTATATATATATATATATATATATATATATATATATATAATATATATATATATATATATATATATATATATATATATATATATATATATATATATATATATATATATATATATATATATATATATATATATATATATAGTAAGAGCGTGTGTTTGTTCGTGTTGTGCGTCATTCGTGCGTCGTCTTTTCCACCAAGGTGAAACGACTACAAAGAAAGCACCATCAAGATGTTATGGCACAGAGTACAACAGTTGTAAGCAGATATGCTGCGGCAACCAGGTGTTCGAACGGTCGAGGGGGGACGAAGGCTGCTGTGGCTGGAAGCTGATCAACACCGACACGGAGAAATGCTGCAATAATACCTATATAATTATGAAGAATGAGGAGTGCTCGAAACCAATCAGTCCATAGGTGCAAAGTTGTATTGGTATAATGACGCTTAATTGATAACGAATATGAGAAATCATGCGGTATACAACATATGCAACACTTATGAATTGGAAGCACAAAGTATATGTATGCATTAATTGTGTTTTAAGAATCCAATGTGTTGAACATAACATAAAGAGTTATTGATCTTGACGAAATCTAAGTGGGCCAAACATTAACATTGTTGTAATGGATATTGCCATTGTGGGATTAATTGATATCAATGTTATCTAATCGCGAACATTGCGTAATTCTTATGTTATTGCGAATTAATAAAATGTTATCACGACTGATACTGTTTGTCATAGTGACAAATGCATATTGGCTAAAGCGTAAAGATATACTTTTAAATATTATAATATTTTACTGGTTGCATAATGATAATTTAATGACACGAAACAAACTTTTCAAAATTCACGAACAGAGAAACTTCACAATTTATTTAACGATACATTCGTCGTCATTGGCGAAAGAGTTGACACGAAAAAAATATAAATACTGAGAGCATGATACCAATCAGAGCATATCAATAACTGGCACAAATGCACGGAAGCGAAGGACATGTTTCTATAGAAATGACAGACGTACTTGGATGGATGTTGGTATGTTTACAATAGGCGTGAATTTTATTATTATATCAAAATAAGAATCATTACTAAGCGATGTAATATGACCTATATATTATCACGTCACACGGGCAGTTTGGACGAAGCCTAAGCCATACACTCTGTGCATGTTATGTTATACTATAACCGGTACTTACATCCAATCATGCATCGATTGTGAATGATCGCCAAGTTTGACGCTTTGCAAGGTGCTGAAGCTTGACAATGCCTTTGTTTCTCAGAACAGCTTACTAATTAATTCAAAGATTAAATTTCCAAGGATTTGTCACACGTCATAACTGTTAAACTGGCGCACCTCTATAAAGAATCTTGCCGTCTCACAACATCTGAGAAGGTCACTTTATGTTCAAATCTTGCCAGCCTAGCTAGCTGCCACCCGGACACATTAATGCACGACCCAAATGTGTTTGAACCGACAGCGTGAATACCAATCAGAATGATCCATCAACAAATCGAACATACAGACACACACACTTTATAACTAACCCCGGCATAGAGGTTACTTGATAGTACGATAGTAACTTAGCCCCACTTTTCTTTGTGTTAAAAGTCCCATACCAGCGGAGGTATATATGACCATAGCAATTTATCTACCACTCTTTGTTTGTATTAATTACACAAAAATGCAACTTGGGAGAAGACATTTGCTATGTAATTGTATTCCCACAACTTTCAGCATTCATATATTTAATTTTAATGTTAATGCTTATTGTTACTAAGAAAAGCTTCTATTCCTGACCTCTACCAATATGTGTCATGACCTATATCAAGCAGTGTTCTGCAACATGTATGGTTGAGACCAATTTAGGATATAGATGTTAGCATTTAGAAGTATCATGACCTCTACCAATCAGTGTCATGACCTCTACCACTAAGTGCCATGGCCTCTACCAAAACGTATCATGACCTCTACCAATTCGTATCATGACCTCTACCAATAAGTGTAATGACCTCTACCAAACAATTTTCTGCAACATGTATGGTTGAGACCAATTTAGGATATGCATATTATAGGCAGAGGTATTGTCCCAGCTGAACATTATCGAAAAACAAACATATACACTACTAGCACACGCACCAAGATGTCCAAATGTGCCTCGGAACACCACAGAACAACACACGAACACCCACCCACCCACGCACGCACGCACGCACGCACGCACGCACGCACGCACGCACGCACGCACGCACGCACGCACGCACGCACGCACGCACGCACGCACGCACGCACACACACACACACACACACACACACACACACACACACACACACACACACACACACACACACATTAGCCGTATACACACTCGTGTAATCATGCACGTGCCGTCCTTGCAATAAAAATCGCCTCCACTGCTTGCGCCAAACGTTAGTGGCGGCTCAGTGATTTTCTTCAATGCCGCTGCCGTTTCCGGTGCTGTTGAAATCGTATCGCACACGGTTCCTTAAGAACAGGAAATATTCACGCAAGGGCACAGTAAATGTGTTGCTTGTCACTTGAATATTGCGTTTCCGCGACAGTGGTTCGTTCCAAACTGCGGTACCAGTACACTTCAGAGTAGATGTAACGATTTTTTTTTACAAAATACAGTTGATGTGCTTTGTAATGTTTACATAAATTAAGATTACTGGGTAGAGGGACCACCTCATATAATTGTTTTATAATCTTCCTCGAAAAAAGTACTACTATAAATCACGACATCATACGTGTTGGCCCAGACAACATGTTATCAATTAAGATTAATTCCGTTCCCAATTTCAAGTTCATTAGTGATTTGAACCTTTATAGTGAAGGCTTTAATTTGCGACTTTCACAAAACAATTAGATTGGTGTGAAATAAAGTAGGGTAGCAGGGGAAGTAATACAATTTATGTATGTTGCTGCCACGAATTCGTGTAAAGAAGTTTTGGAAACATTTACCAGACCAACTGTATTTGCAAACCACTAAAACAGGCTCGGGGTAGCATATAGCACAATGGATCACTCGGTATGTGTTTAAATTAATGCTAGCGACGGGGCAACGGGAAATGAGGTGGAGTAACTTGAAAATGCTATGTCGGGTAGAAATAATAGGCGAAGCGAAATTACATATGGGAAAATTGTACCAACGGACATCAAAATGGATTTTTGTTTCGCTAGTAGGAGTGATATTGAGATAAATCAGCGGCACTATCTAGCGAATATTCCTAACACTGTTATCCTCTTAACATACGTGCATGCGCACGTACACACATGCATACGTACGTGCGCACGTACGTACATACATATATGCAAGTATACATTCATGCATGCATACATACATACATACATACATACATACATACATACATACCTACATACATACCTGTATACGTACATACCTACAACCCCACACACGTACGCACGCATACACGTACATGTACATTAACGCATTGGGATGTACGTTATAAAATTACGATATATATATATTATTTATATATATATATATATATATATATATATATATATATATATATATATAAGTGCTAACTTCTATATATATATATATATATATATATATATATATATATATATATATATATATATATATATATATATATATATATATACATATATATATATATATATACATGTGTAAATATATATATATATATATGTATATTATTTTATTATATATATATATATATATATATATATATATATATATATATATATATGGTATTTTGTCAATTGTAGAATATCTCAGAAAGTGACCTTATGATCAAATACTGCATGCCTAGCTAGATGCCCCAGGTTGTGTAACGCAACCCAAGACCCCCAAAGCTGTACGTAAGGACCGAAATACCTCCAAATAACAGCTATTTACATGTTATCGAATTGGTGTAGTCCGCATTGCATGTTATGTGTCAGCAAATATGTGGTGCTACAGCGTTAGGCAGGATACACTCTAGCGGCACTAGAATATGACTAACAATTGAATTTGGCTGTCTATGTTTTCTAGGATTAATTATAATGTAGCAATACTACGCACAAAAATTAACAAAGAACACAGCAATCACTTGCTCCATGGTAGGTTTCACTTTCAACTAAATAACTAGCAATAAGGAGTGTGTTTCTCTCAACAAATCAACATTAATGTATATAAATCCGTTTATAAAACGTCTGAAAAATGTCCAAGTTATGTCAAAGAGAGATGATCCAAATACATACAAAACATACGTAGTCCCAATGATTCAAAGGAATGGTTTTAAAGACATTTCCCCTACTTAATTACCCATGAATAAAATACAACCTAGGCATTTGTCTATGATTGCAATAATTATAAATTATATGCGTTTTTCAAAAGTAAATGCTTTGAAAATACAGGTCTCGAAAATGCATTAAAATTCAAATGGATTTTGTATGGTTGAGTTTAACCGTAAACGACAACTTTTTTATTGCCTATTGACCGTATGTAACGCGCACCTGCTCTTTAATAAATGACCGTTTGACCCATAGACAAATTACGGCTAAGGCGTTGCATATATGAGTTACGTGAAGTTTGTTGGACCGGAATGGGAAATTGTCTTACTATTGAACAACAACCTACACCGGCCTGAGAAGGCGCCATGATTACGACAGTGGCGACATGCGGTGGACAGGCACCCAGACAACTGGCCTTGCGGCATGTGGTATGATGGGGTGTGGCAGGGGTCTCAACCTCCCATATGCCACCTGTTTTGGGGTCCAACCAATAGCGTTACGAGACCAAGTGCCGTTGGGGGCAAGAGTAAAAAATGCCGCCCCCCCCAAAAAAAAGTGCAGTGATAGAATAGGTGTCGCTAGTGATTTTGTTATGTACACCATTATTGGCTAATGTCAACTGAATTACATTTGACGTATTCAAGCATGAATACTTGAATATTTATGTAATATAACCGCGATGTGTTCATAATTTGTGTAGACCACAACGTATGTATGAATATTGCTTAAGAAAAACATTCTCCCCAAAGTGCCGCCCACCAAAAAGTGCCGCTTGGGGCATTTGCCCCTTCGCCCCCCCTCCCCCCCCCCGTTAGGTCAGTGGGTCCAACCTCCTATTACCCACCTGTTTGTGGGACAAATCTCCCACCTTCCACCTTTTCTGGGAATTCACCTCCTAGAAATCCCACCGCCCACCTCCTTCCTATTTTGGAGGCCAACCTCACACCTCACACCTCCCACTTCCAGCCACACCCCTCAGGTTTCGCAATCTTGAAATCACACTCGGAACAACATCTTCTATGACGAATCCACAGCAGCAGTTGTCCGTAAGAGGCCGTCATTTGAGTAACTTTGTGATGCGCAGTTCGGTTGATTTCAGAGAAGGCGCCTACCTTAAAGGTGCAAAGTCTGATGGTTTTTATCATAAAATCATGTCATAGATTATAAAATATGTCTGTTCTAACATCTTGATCGCCCAAATGTGTTTTAGTGAACCACAGTGTGTTCAGATAATTTGACAGTTATTTATTATTATTCGTAGTAGCATACATGTCCTTTGCGACGTGCTGCTTGTCATGTGACTTGGCACGGTGGCACCACCTAGAGCCAGTTTCATGAGACGGCGTAAGTCTTCATGACACTTCAAAACAGGTCAAACAAAATAAAAAAACAATTTCATAAAGGAATAATTATCAGGGAAAGTGAACAAGGATCGAGTGATGTGTATGTATTAAATGTTTTTTTTTACGTCTTGGCATGGTCTGAGGTTTCTGAAAGTTAGTAATGTTGTGGAGTGGTGTCTTGGCGAAGTCGTTCGACCAAGCGTAGCAATTTTGTGCCATGGCGACTTTTCGCGAAGCATGTTTTCGTCGTTCGACAATCGTAAATATGTCATTCAAAAACAATTTTTCTAACAAACTGGTTGCACTTAATCGATGAAATAATTGTTAATGATTTTGAATAGCAATATCTTTGGCGAAGGTTTTTAATGGCTCATTGTATTAAGTAGATCACACATGACCCTAACACGGGCAACGAATACAAACATGACATTGGCTTTGCGGCTACATTTTTCATTACACATAGGCCCGGGCTAGGCTACTGTGTACTGTAATTGTCGACATTATTTAATTTATTCCATATTAAACAATTGTGTTCGGAAATTGTCAAGACATGTGGTTATAGTTCACAATTTCACCATTGTACAGTGTGAATAATCAGCACAGTAATTGCCGCGTGGCTGAATGCTTCCCATATGGCGTTTGGATGACCAGGTCTGCCAGGGGGTGAAGTGTAAATGTCACGGGCCGAAACAGGTTCGTGAGGTTAGAAGACTACAATATTTATTAAGTGGTCAAGAATCAAGATTGGGATGCCTAAATACAATTAATGCCAAACACTAAACACCAAACACAAACACAAACACAACCCGACCAAGTCCCCGGCTCTATATTGGGCCAGTTGCATCTCCCTAAAAACAAACATCCATTGAGATGCCGCGTGGGACATCACACAGATGTATCGTAGGTCCCACAGTAGTCAACATCAATAGACCGGCTATAACGTATGTTAAGAGACACCAGATGGCACTATTGCTACATCCTGCGCAATCTGGGTTTGGTCATTTATACCAACGCTTCCCATCAACTCACAAGAACGTGCACACACCGTAGACAAAGTCAAGAGACAATGGATATAGATTATCTGTCCCCCATTATCTCTGCCAACTTATCTTACATGACATCATTGTACAGTTTCCTGCAAACAAACTGGCTAACTTCATAACCGACTTCAAACTTAACACAAATTAGCAGTGTTGCCATTGGCAATTCACATCTGCTAGACTAAGATTATTCGCGCCATTCCGACTCAATTATCTCTAACTAAATACTGCTGCCAATGCATGATGTCACACACGATACAAATAGCAAAGTCCCTTTCACGTGTGTGTAATTAAAAGTAACTAGACGTACCCGTGGTGTGACAATACACACACAACGGCTCGGTATCAGTACTATCGGCATAATGTATGATAATTCCCGCAACGGCGCTCCATACACTGGGCGAAACTGTAACCTGGTCTGATTTGCATCAATTACTCAATGATCCGTCAATAACAATGTTGGTAACACGTTTACATAATACAAGGTCAGTGTTAGAGTACACTTACTAATAGGCGTTGACAAATTAAACAAACTCAGATAGCTACATTTCTGTCATTACCATATAAGGCATATCTGGCTTACGTGACACGAGCGGTAGTAAGGGACGTGGCGGAATTACTCAAATTAACGAACATTTAGGTCGAATTATAACATAAATATATGGCCAGTACATGCACAACAACATTTGTAACATCGTCGTTTGGTACATACCCTGGATCATCCCCCTGATCTCATAGATTACTTTAGTAAAATACACTTGCCAAACAGGACTTCGTGGATAGTATTCTTATGCTCGCACCGCCAAAGACAGAACGGTGTCACGGTGAAATTAAGCGCCACGTACATCACGAGAAGTGGCAGAGTATGATATAACCGTGCTGCAATGAGCACCTGGTTACATAAAGCGATATGAGCGGTCCCAAGGACTTGATACCGCGTTATATAAGAACGTACCTTTACCATTTTGACTTCCCAGGCGAGTCATGTGACGCTTGCCTTACAGCTTGTATTCTCTCGGGTGTTCTTGCCATGTTTTCATTGTCACCTTTCATTGGAACCTTAGCGCTAGACATCACGCAGATACTTCTGTATTTGGGAATCATTTTATTTGGTAGACCGTGCGATATTGTCACTGAGCCATGCCCCCCCCCCACTGAGTTTTATTTTTACCGTATTATTCAGTTGCACCGCTACATAGTAGCATGGAAAACTAGGTTTGCCACCTAGGTGTCTCCCTTTGCAGGATTCTACACACGCCACATAAACAGTTATCTCAGATAACTATTTTCAAGCTTTAGGTTTTTATATCAACTCCAAGGTGTCATACTGATCATTTTTTTCAACGAAATTTTGAATCTTCAAGATGTATTATAGTGAATAATTTGACATTTTAAAAAACAATTATAGGTCGCCGCGTGGCGCTGCATGACACAACAGTGGTATTTTTTCGTGCGACCAACATTTTGTAAATTAGTACGCTGGCCTTGACCCCGTCCCCTTTAGTACGTTATGTAGGAATAGGTAAATATCGACAATTGTGAACGACCCCTTAGGAAAACTGTTGGACATCTTCCTTATGCCACCCGAAAATACAGATAACATATTTACAGGCGCGGATCCAGGGGGACGTAGAGGGCGCACGCCCTCGTTTTGCTTGAAAAAAATCTGGGGCTTTACTCTTATCTGATAACAAACTTAGTCTAAGAACTTAGAGAGTATATCGCTCACCACAACACGAATCTGGCACTATGCAAGGCGAGCAATGTTCCTGAAATGCAAAACATGATGTCTACCCTGTAAATCTTTGCTGTGTTCTTCAAATAATCGCCCAAGAGACAATGACGACAAGAGCAATCTGGAGAAACGATCAACATCGTGAAGTGTGAAGGTGTGAAAGAAGTTGGTGCTGGAAAGATGAAATTACAAGATGCGTGTAGCGACACACACTATACTGGAGAAGTTTCGTGAAAAACATGAAGCCATCCTTGATCTCCTAAATGCTACTTCGAGAGCACGAAATGAATTTAAAAAACAATGACTGATTTAGCCTACTCATTTGGCTTCTGGCCTACTGTGCGCGTTCGCAAGCTTTGCATTCATCGCAGATTATCTGAGTACACCATGTACTTCATCAATCTGCTCCATGGTTCTACGCAGGATGTTCTCCGGACCTACGAAGAAGTCATCGTGGTAAAGGACACAAAGTGCAGATGCGAAACACAATGAGGTCTACAAGATGTAAGAGATGATCAACACTGCCGGGAATGTGATCTCGGTCCCAAGGCGCAGTGGGAGGCAGACCACGAGAAACAACTTGGAGGCAGACACACCAGAAGCATACTGGCGACGATTAGTATTCCTACCATTTTTATACCACGTTCTCCAAGAATTGGACATAAAATTCAGTGCGCTCAAAGGCAAATCTGTGCTTGGCCTGAAGCTCCCATCCAATAATGTGGCCAAGCTGACATATGCTAACTAAACCGACCTACACGAATGATGTTGCCAAGATCTGCCTTCCCTAACCTCTGCATACGATGATATCGCACTGTCATAAATTAAATGGCATTCGTCGAAGAAACAAAACCCTATAATCTTCATGAAACAGCGAGTGCAAATAGCCAGCTCCATGTTCCCAAATTGTGTCCGTATTTTTCACTTGCTGTTGCTAATATCGGTCACAAGTGCTGGGGTGGAGCATGCTAATTCTGCACTCGTACTAGTGAAAACCGTAGTGCTAAGCACCATGCACCAGGATCGCCTCAATGCATTGGTGCTACTTCATCTACACAAGGACATAAAACTCGACATCCAAGCAATTATTGATAAATACAAATGGAAACACCCAAGAAGAATGTGTTTCACTAACCATCTTTGCTAACTTTGAACTGCTGCTGGACGATGCACACTAACCACGCACGCATAAGCACAATACACTACTAATGCATTAAACGTTTCAACGCTTTCCTTTAATTAAAATTATCCACCGTGGTTCACAAATCATCCACCTGAGCATACTTGCACCACATAACGGCTGGGAAAACACCATATCAAGATATTCCTCGCAAACGTACTTTTCCACACCACGCGATAGTATTAGCCTCTATTGACATACCTAAATCGTACATAACAAAATTGTTTATGATTTTTATTGAGCAATTTCCTATTTATTAAAAGCAACTGTTGTAGAACTGTGAACTCAATGGTATTTGTTTATTAACCCTGCAGTAACTATAAAGACAACGTGGCAGTTTCTGTGGTATTGAAAAAAGAGCTGTAGCACAATCATTAAATAGAAAAACAAATTAAATGCAAATATGTTAAACATAGCATCCACCTACCCATGAGTGCTGCGGTCAATAACCATTGAGACGGTTGTGATGGGCAGCCTGGATGTACTCTCATTACTACTACCCACGAGGGCTGCGGTCAATAACCATTGAGACGGTTGTGATGGGCAGCCTGGATGTACTCTCATTACTACTACCCACGAGGGCTGCGGTCAATAACCATTGAGACGGTTGTGTTGGGCAGTCTGGATGTACTCTCAATACTACTACTAACGATAATAATAGTACCTGGCTTCTGAGCCACTTGAATCTGAACACATTTGAACGAACGACTGAGGGCAAATCAATCAGATAGGAGCAACGTACAAGTGTTAAGTGTACAACATATCGTGGATTCACTTACATAATTTTTTTATAGATGTGGATGTGTATGTTATTGTGATGACCCACAGAACATCAGGTGATAAACGTGACATGATTGCCATCGTGAAATAAACCCTTTACCTCATAATGTGGGTGTCACAATTTTTATTGTTATCACGTGTCGACACTTCATCGTAGAACGCGAAGGCTTATTGCAACTGTATTGTATTATCGTTATGCCTAGAGGTCGACGGTAACACGTCTGTGGTTGAATAAATATTCCTGTGAGTAAGCTGCTCTGCTCTAAAGTAGTGGTAGTAATACGACGGACGGTTTAGATCTTCGGAGGACAACACGCGTTTTAGATCGCTTTTGACAGACGAAACTATGACGTACGTGTTTATTTCTCGTTAACCTGTGAATGTGTAAATTCTATCCGTGTGAAGACTGGACGTTGCGTTCAGGGATATATAATTATTTATATTTACTATTTGTGCTTACAAGTGAACATTGTCAAAAATACTGAAACATACTTTTGTTTATATAAAATAGTTTTGAAATAATATACAATGTAGCACGCAATGAATCTGGTAACTTCACCACAATCAGTGTGTTGTATCTTGGTATTATGATTAATCATTTCAAGAAC
>BSQZ01000040.1:880098-965098 GCA_033239005.1 Lamellibrachia satsuma
ATATACCATAAAATAATGCAAGAAATAGAGCATACAATAGAAACCGTATAAGGTTTCCTGAACAAATAAAGAGTGACATCCGAGTACCTTACACCAACAGTTTTAGAAGTGTTGCCATGTGAATAGTCAGATATGATTCCACATATGTTGAACATTCTAAAACACGAATCATCGGAAGTCCATCAAAATCTTAGATTAATCCAAATCAATCCGACACATTATGTCCAATTCCGCACTGAGCATAGTCAGGTGAACCTGTCTATTCTGGCTCATGGAGGGTCGGTGTTCATAGTTGGAAAAACACCTGTCTCCCCTATAGTTCATAATATAAACAAAGTCAGATATATGCGAAGCAATGCCTCCACATTAGGGAAACCATATCTGATATATATCAACATCTGATACAGCGTCGCTTCTTCATCCTGTAGGTTGTCTGTGAGAGTGTCTGCAACTAGTCCACCGAACTGGACCAGTTCATTCCCTAGAGTTTCTTTCATATCCTATTAGAAAAGTGTTACAAGTGTTTCAAAAACCTGTCGCATCTGTGTTGGTTGTATGATTTCTATGTTCGTCAAAATGTAAAGCAGTCACTGACAATAGAGTACGAATAGGCTCTATTATGTGTGAACACTCTCGCAAGAATCCAAATGGGCCTCTTCCGTAATTCAGAGAAGAGAGCCTACCCGAAATAACCTGTGGCGCGCCTGGTGCATAACATAACACTAATATAAAGGTGAAATGAAACTCTCCACCAGTGGCGCCACATAGTGAATGTAATGTAAGTCACTCACGATTTCACCACTGCCACAACTTACATTTGACATGCATATTTTGCACACCATCATTTCATTTGGTAAACTCCGAATTTTGGTCAATATATTTTCAATTATTAGAGAGCTGATCCATTAGAGATTGTGAATCCAGGAAACAGCATAACCGTTAATTGTTTTGGGGAGTTTTTTCACGGTATGGCGGCCACCTTTGATTGAACTTTTCCTGTCACATATATATATATATATATATATATATATATATATATATATATATATATATATATATATATATATATATATATATATATATATATATATATATATATATATATATATATATATATATATATATATATATATATATATATATATTAATAACGACCAGCCTTAGATGACCCAAACGTTGTGGTTAGTTACCCCATAATTACAGCTCCAAATGTTGTATTTTGTATTTCTAAAAATGTCATGAATTCGTAAAACAATTAATGGAGGCAAATTTACAAGCATGTCTCATTATAGCGGGAGCCACCCACCCCATGGGCATTTATTTTGATATGTTTACGTCTTTAACTATTAATCAACATTCATAGACAGATGTGTGTGTGTATGTATGTATGTATGTATGTATGTATGTATGTATGTATGTATGTATATATGTATGTATGTATGTATGCATGTGTGTATGTTCACTCAGCTGTATAAATGAGTGTAAGCAACATTCATAGACAGATGTGTGTGTGTGTATGTATGTATGTATGTATGTATGTATGTATGTATGTATGTATGTATGTATGCATGTATCTATGTATGTATGTATGTATGTATGTATGTATGTATGTATGTATGTATGTATGTATGTATGTATGTATGTATGTATGTATGTATCTATGTATGTATGTATGTATGTATCCATGTATGTATGTATCTATGTATGTATGTATGTATGTATGTATGTATCTATCTATGTATGTATGTATGTATGCTCACTCAGCTGTTTAAATGAGTGCCTGGCAATACAGACAGTGGTGGATATGTGAACGAACAGTCTTCGAGCAGTAATTGCAGCTTGACTGAATGCTTCCCAGAGCAGTTGAAATGGCCTTGGAATGAACAGATCTGCCAGGGGTGAAGTGTATAGCGCTTTGAGCATTCCTAAACACTGGATACCGCTTTATATAAGAATGTACCTACATAAATACATACATACATACAATTACTTTGGGAAGGAGGTCTTTTTGGCTAAGTTTATTACATTTTATATCATAAGTAATCTCCTCTTTGAAACAGTTACACATTTTCTATAAAAAAATTAATACTTGGAACCTTAATATTCCTTCCTTAATGTCATCTCCTGCAGTAGATTTTTTTATCCTTCTTATTCTTGAAATTAGAACCGCTGCATTGTGTTACAAAATTATTGTTTTCAAACGTGATAAGTTAGAGTTACTGATAAGGTACAGTTACTGATAAGGTACAGTTACTGATAAGGTACAGTTACTGATAAGATACAGTTAAAGGTGCCACTTCAAAAATTTTAGCTCGTCTCATTTCAAATTATTTTGTGAAAATTCAAACCTACCTAGTGTCCATTACGGCATGCTATCTCGTTTGTGCAACTTTTTTTGCAGGTTTTGTGAAATCGCCAGACACACTATTAAATTATTTTATTCTGCATTCAAAATGTATTTAAGCGAAAATAAAAACGCTGAAAACTCACGAATTTCGCCTTTGGTGAAACGTCATAACTTTGTCGTGTGATCGGCGAGAAGATTTAAGCCACGCCCATGATCGGCATTGACTCGCACAGTGTTTACCGTTTAGGACATCCACTATTTGGAGCTTTACAATAGCTAACAGCTAAAGTCAATCCTTTCAATGATTTTTTTTTTAATACGCACTTTTTAATTAAACCGCTACACTGCATTTTTGCCGGCTCCGTTTCTAGGCGAGAATTTATCGAATGACGAACTTTTATACTTGCACTGTAGCCATCGCGTTTTAAAAGGGTGTAGTGCAATAGCGCGTCCTCATTTTATAGCAGTATATAATTGATTTTCCGTGCGGTCACGCCTCTACGTTGACCGGCAAGTGCACCAACTATCGCCCATGTAAACAACGCCCGGCAACGTATTGCAACGCTTAATAACAATGACGACACCGTCCGACGAACCGTCCCAATCTTCACAGTGTACTGATACTGCGAACATTTATATTACTGACGCAGACAAAATCGTCGTGAACGAACTTCTTACATTTGTATGCGACATAGTCAATTCACTTCAATACGATATGATCGTCAAGCTAATTGTCGTCTTTTATTTTGATGACGACGTTGCAACTGATAAGAACATTTTATTCCAAGCTGCATTCTTCAACCGAGACGCTCCGCGGCTTTACAAACGACAGGACAAGAACAAGAAACTGAATAACATCCAAGACATCTTGAACATTTTCTTTGAGATGCCGCCCCAGTATGCACCCTGCTACGTCACCAAGGAACTATCCTCCCTTCCACCACTGTCAATGAACTGTTTTGACGTCTCTTCACTCGTGAAGAACATGGAGTCACTGAAGCTACCTACATATGTCAATAGTCCAAGAATCCCACGAAACCTGAGTGAATGCACAACTCGCTATGTGTCAAGAACGTCACGAAACTGCACCACCATCAGTTTCAGAGCATCGTTCTCCTGATTCTGCCTGTGATGTTTCCGGTAACGAGGATCTCCACATCAACGGAGACGCAGATCTACCAGAGATCGACAATGACGACCTGATCCTCCTCACACGCCTTCAACAGGAGAAAACGCCGCCTAAGCCATGCCAGAGTAAGGACGCCCCCAGCCGCCTTCAGACGTATGGCACTACTCAAGCCTGGCGCGACACCTACGCTGATTCTGTGATTAAAGATCACATATAAACAAAAAACAAGCGTATCCGTTCTGCATCGCTGACCACTACCCAGCCCGACTCTACCATGATATGAGGGAATGGCAAAGTATCCAGGTTCCGCTTGACAACTCTGACCAGACGTCGAGCAACACCCAAAGCCTGGAAACAAGCGGGTATTTTTGTCACCCGACTCCCAAGATCTACGAAACCGAAAGATCTGGTGACACACGTGAACCTAGAGACTGGTTTATCGGTGTCATGCGAACCACGCAGAACAAAATTTGACACTTACACGTCCTTCTGTGTTAGATTTGCATCACGTGATCATCACCTATTACTTGATCTGGTGTGGCCTTCAGGTGTCAAGGTACGTGGTTACTTTGAGTGGACATTTGAAGACTCAGAACGAAAACCCCGATTACTTTGTTTTAATTAACATTCAATCAAATGATCAAAAACATTTTTAAAACTATAACTTTAATTGTCATGATTTTAATAATAATAATAATAATAAAAATACTTCTTTGGCGCCAATATCCACGGAAAATCCGAGCTCAGTGGCGCAACAAAACCAAAGGATTAGGCATTCTCGTAACCATGTACAATACAAAAAGTCGTCAACCGATGGATGGAGGTGCCAAGAAGCTAAGGAGGATAGGTCATTTTGAAAAAAATAGGTTTTCAGATTACGGCGAAATGAAGCTATATAAAAAAACATCTGTTTACGATATTTTACTTCTTTGTGAACAATATGTTATCATATTTTTACAAGAGCTCTGGCTCTCCAGTAAAGATATTACTTTATTGCGGTCAATTCATAAAGACTTCAAAGCTTATGGTGTTAGTGCTATGAATGACCAACTCCACCTACAGGTTGAACGTCCATATGGCGGTATTGGTGTACTATTTCTCATACATGCACAACATTTATCGACAAGATGACAGGTTACTTGGAATTGACATAGATATCTGCTCTTCCGCCTTATTCCGTGCTGTACAGGGGTGAGGGTCAGGTAAAGTATTGTCGAGCCACTCTTTCTGTTCTTTCTTTCCTTTCCATAGTTTTCTATCGGCCGCCCCCTCTCTCCATGTTTCATCCTCCCCCGATCTTCTCATGTCCCTCCTCAAGCAGTCCTCTCATCTCAGTTATGGCCTTTCTGTTTTCCTGCGTCTTTAATGTATCCACCTCTGCTCTCTTTGCTAGCTGCTTGCATCCATTCTTATCAAGTGGCCTGCCCATCTCGTCCTGCTTCTCACCAATCTTCCTGTTAGGCTGCACTGCATCCCAACCTCTTTCCTCATGTCGTTCACCCTTCTTCTGTCCACCTTCATTGTTATTCGACGAATCCAGTTATTCTCACAAACTTGCAGCTTTTGCTGTTGTTGTTCTGTCAACGCCACTGTCTCCAGACCACACAGGCATTCTGGTGTAACATACGTTACGTTCTCATGACTCCATAGAAAGGCACGATGTTATAGCACAAAATGTATATTTAGCACGTTTTACTACTGCTTAGGTGTGGCACGAAACAAATTAATTGGCCAGAAAGAAATCATGACGATACACTCATACTCGTTTTCCTGTAGAAATATAAATTTGCCCAATCGTCATCGCCTAGAGGCGAAAACGGGAAATAATCCGGCAAGCAAACGCTAAGTTAAGTTTTATATAAGTAACAAATAACATTGCATCACCGTTTCATTCATATTAAACAAGTTTTACTTGTACCCAAATAAACGGCATAGGCCTATGTTATGGCGGGCGCTCATCACTCTTAGTTCTTGGAACTGTTTATATGCTATAATTCGTCCATTTGAGGAGTAAACCTAGAATATGTTTTCAATGTTGTTTGTGTAAAGTGGAATTTCCGCTTGAGAAGTTAAATTAGATGTTGTCATTTGTTTCCTCGCACAACGTGCTAATTGAGCTATGCGCATTTCGTGCTGCTTACAAACACACTAACCACACTTCCGTTACGGTTTTCAGACGGCATGGTGTCGTTTTTATACAGATGTGAATAGAAAATGCAGAGATCTACTCAATAAAAACACACTTAACGCAGAGCACGTTATGTGAGCGCAGCAGCCAATATTTGCGATCAAAACGTATCACGCGATGTCATCGAGGGATATGAGTAGGATACATAAGTTTCTGACCAAGCAAATCCGGTCACCATGTGCCTGAAGTGCTTCCGGTTGCGCGCGCAGCACACCAGAGCACGGTTTTTAGCGCTCCTACAGCAGCAAGGGGCGCTCTGGTGTGCTGCGCGCGCAACCGGAAGTACTTCAGACACATGGTGACCGGATTTGCTTCGTCAGAATCTTACGTATACTACTGATATGTTATCTCTTCGTTAACTGAGAGGATCTGGTTTATAGTCGGGATTATTCGGACATCTTCGGAACTAATTAAACGGCCATTCTATGGACAATGGACAAATAAAAAACTTTTTTAATTATCTTGGGCGTCATACGGCGCCCATCATACAACCCGTTGAATTTAGCGGTATCACACACAGTGGTGTATTTAAAGGGGGAGCATTGGGCAAATGTTGTACCCGTCAATAACAATTCTTGGCCGCCCACGACGGACTCTACATTAGTCCTTGCCGCAAGGGAATTTAAACGCCGATCCTCTATGTTGAGAGTCCGACAGTCTTTAATAGTTCGATTCGCCCATGTGTACATACTAAATAATTTAACAGTGCGTCCTGAAGTGCGGTATTGACAGTGGCGCTTGTGTGTGTTGACAGAAGTGATCGAACTCACTGGGCGTATTTGTTTCCGGCGCTCCTCTGCACTGGATTTGTGATTCGGTACAGTGGAGCTGTCCCGCTGAAGCAAATGCATACACCTATTTAATAAAGCTATGCTGTCAGTGAAGAGGATATAATTAATGCTAGTGTTTTCTTCTAAAGTTGTGTTGAAGAATTTGATGATCATGAGTGCGAGTGTGCCAATGATACTTCTCGAAACCGCTAATGTCGTAGTTTATGATTTACGTATCTCAAATACAAATTGCACGACGACAAGGATAAACGACGATAAGAAATAATAAATAACTGAAGAAAAAAACGTTCTTAAATTGGCCCATTTACATTACTACAGTAATTAAGCGAGGAATAAAATAATCGTATGCATCTACAATAGTTTACTACGATATGTACATATATATATATATATATATATATATATATATATATATATATATATATATATATATATATATATATATATATATATATGTAACATTTATTACTCGGACGTGAACTACTCACGTAATCAATGTAGTGAGTCTACTAGTGAGAACATTTGTACAAACTGGAACAAAGGCGTTGTGTACTAATTTCAACGAAGACTACTGGTGTTGTGTGACTTGAGTCACCATGTACTTAGGTTCAACTAGTTTTTAACACTGACCCTTGTATGAGCAACAAAAGCATTTTAGGCTAACTTATGAATGGGACTTTATTATGGATGTCCTAGCGTTCACCATCATTAAACATTAATATGTGCTTTATTTGTTGATTTCAACTGAATATTTACAGTTTGTTTCAAAATACATTTAATAATTATGCGACATGATCTTCTTATATGACATTACATTGTATATACTTGTATATCCAAGAATGAAAGATATGCAATTTGAAATAAAAAATGCGACATTGCAGATAAAGTTGTAATACTTATCTTAACCTTTTGCAATTTGCATTAGTATGTGTCACTATGTATGCGTGTGTATCGCAACTTGGTAAATGATGTAAGTATTGAAATTTCAAATAATGAAGTCCACATATATTGCAGTCTCTGTCACGACTGATGTGGCTAAGGTCGGTTACGTTTCAACGGGTTGCCATCACACTTGTCAAGCTTGTCAATAACAAATTCGTTGCAGCATATTTCTTTGGTGTAGTCGAGCAGTTTCCAGCCACAGCAGCTCTCGTTCCCCGTCTCCCGAGGATACAGCTGGTCGCCACAACAGAGCTCTCTCCTGAAGTCAAACTCCTTGTCGTCGCATTGTCTCAACGTATTTTCCGGTTGGTCACGATGCCCTGGAGAGGGAAGTACCTAATTAGACAAGGACCAAATGACGATATCCAGTAAACAGAACAAACCAATCAGAATAGAAACGTGGAAGGGAACGTATAACGTAATGCATTCGTAAAATGGCTCAAAGATTAACTAAATTTAAATTGTTTATATAAATGGCAACATTCATGTAAAACACAGTGATTCCTGTGAGAAGAGACGTACAAAAACGGTGTATATACTCGATGGAAAAGCCTTGACATGATATTGTATTATGCCGACATTTAAAACAAATATTGGGATGTTCCTATGTTTAAAATATATACAAAAGAAAAAAGATATGCCATATGTTACTATTATATAAGTCGAGTGGAATTCACAAACAAAATCGCACTTTTGACTTCCTCTTCTTCATTTTGAGCAAAATAACTTTTTAATGGTAGGTAAATAGACAACATACACTTAAACAGGTGGCTAGAAGTAAGCAAAGAAGTGAAATACTGTAATACAATAGTTGTTAATATAGTAAGTGCAGAGCCCTTTTCAGTTCAATTCTGAATTTGACCAAGGAGTCTGCCTCTGAAACTACGTAGAGGAAGTCGTTTCATTGTGGAATCGTTTTTGAAACTTTATTTGTGATAGCTTGAGTTAGTTTGTGCGCACATACATAACATAGTGATTTGTGCATTGCTAAGTAGGAGTGAAGCAGTAAAATTCACAACAATCACTAACCGACCGATTATAATGCTCGTTGATACTACATGTGCGCATTCATATACATTTGCATATATACTATAGTTGAATACATGAATATGTAAATACATGAATACATCATTGCATATTATGCATACAAGCATATGATGCTCAATTAATTTCGCAACGGTTATTATAGTGCAATGGGCGTCGACATATGAATAACTGCTTACCATAAAATTTTGCGTATATTTACTGTGATTATATGCTTGTGAGCACTGGCCTATGCCAATGTCATACCTTTAAAAATGAACGCATCGACGAAGACAGAGCTTGCCACCAACGTGCAGAGAACCAGAACTATGATGATATGCCTGTGAAAAATAACATAACAACATGTTAACGACATGTTGTAGCTACTTTATTGCAAGTATAGTTGTACAATAAAACGAAAAAGGGATATAAATGAATGCATGTTAGACAATCGTTTGAAAATTGGAAACTTTATTGAGAAAAACAAAGCACTGTGTGATTAGTTTAATTATGTTATGTTGTTCGATGTGTATATTCCTTGGTTTTTATTAAATAAGCAATTTGTGGTCCAGTACCCTTAATGGCGATGTTGATTAAGTTAGTTAGTGTACAGACGTACAGAATAAAGCATACTTTTCAAACCACATTGTATAAACGCCCATAACTTTATTATTGAAATGTTTTTATCGCTGTCCTCAGCCTGGCCGCTGGAGTTCTCATTCAAAATTTATTTCTTCTTTGACAAAATCACAAATTAGTTTTACTGTCAATGGTATCAAACAGTGGTATGGGGATACTAATCATTTGACATGCATGCACCCGTCCGCACGCACGCACGCACGCACGCACGCACGCACGCACGCACACACACACACACACAAACACACATTGCACATTAATGTGACACTGAACACCTGCTGACTCATTCCTCACTAGTGTACGAAAACCAAAACTTACATTACGTCTTCTTCACTACGTTCGTGTCTGCAACAATCGCGGTTCTCCTGTGAAGTTGTCAGTAAACTATGACTGCCTTAATTCTTCGTGCTAACATAGGGTGACGCTATAATTATATGGTAATCCTTTCTTGAGTTAAACGTGTCGTGTTCGACCTCTCCATGATACACGTGTATGTGTCTACCGTGTGGAGATGTAGTGATCTGCACATAGCATTAATAAATATGCTGTTTTGCTAGCATATAGCATAATGTTTTAGACAAATTATCATATGGTCGAATATTATGATTTGTTTTTAAGGTTTTTACTTACTTCTGCCTCGCGAATCCAAGCAATACGTTTCTGATGAGTATGACTGATAGACAACATACTGGTGGTATCAAAACACCTACACATTTTTTTTCAACTATGTTTTTCATATTTGTCAGGATCGACATTGTCATGCTAAAGGTTTATGGACTACACATTTAACAGACGACATCCTTTCGGATACCACCAATAAAGATAACACAGTGCAAACAAATAGTGCTACCACTGAATTGTATAATTAATAATGATTGTCATACTAAATGTCCATTGATAAATACCAAACTTCAATCGTCAGGAAGAGACAGGCGCGGTAGTGTAGTGGTTAACACATCCGCCTTACATGATAGTGTTCTCAGTTAAAGACCCGGACCTGGCATGGGTATGTTTGGTGTAAAAATCTGCCTCCGAACATTCGAAACTGTGTATCTCTCATGACTCGTATGGTCAGTCTCAGTTAATTGGGTACATAAAATAACCATTGAGGAAGACATGTACCGTGGCAGTTACCACCCTTAAAACCAATTTGTAAAGGTTGGCTTGAAAATAATGTTCTGAAAACGACTGGTTAGTTGAATGAATTAGACTTCGATACACCAAACAATTGTAGTAACCACAACACACATACGAGTCAGTTAATAGAGCGTTGCCGAGTGTTGGAAACAACTAGAACAACTAGTAAATATTGTTCAATCTTGGTAACTATTACAAAACCTAGTTAAATTTAATTAACGTGTCGGACACTTGTTTGACTTGTTGAGACCGTACTCCTGCTTGCTGTTCGTCGTGTGCAAATTCTATATAAACTTTGTCTTCCGCAGTCGGAATAATTGGATTGAAATACAGGGGTGTGATACACGCAAAGAAGTCACTGCACGCCATATGTGAAAACATTCAATGTCTTTACACAGTATGACAGTTGTAGAACCACGCCACGGAGGAGTGGCTTGTTATAGTTGGTAAGACGACTAGCAGATGAATTCGTTGTACACTGACAGATAATCAGGGAGAACCAACGTAAACAACTGCATGTGCAATTTCATATTTAATCATATCAATACTTGCACACATATAATTTGAAATTGATATACAGGCACAATTTCAATTCCTAATTTACTAGTGTAACTGTGAGATTATGCAAAACATTCTTATATATACACATTTATTTTGTGGGTGCTCCTATGTACAAATGATAATCCTGTATAACTGTTGTAAAAGTTCATAAATTACATATGGACCAAATACTAACGGATCCGCTTCCGTGACGTTAAAGACACGTTTCCCGGCTGTGAATATGTCGTTCTTGTAATTGCGTGTACGATAACCGGCAATGATCGCATTATACATTTAGTTAACAAATAAGACAATACGTATTCAAAGGGTCAATAAGTATTCCAAACATAGAACACGTTTATAGCATGTGGCATGTGCCATGTCCACATAACCCCACCAGCATTACACCGAAGGAGCCTAGTAACGTTCATAACAGTTACAATGTCATCGTCTTGACACGCTTTGCGTTTCTGTTGGTGCTGGTGTTGGTGCTGGTGCTGGTATTGGGCCCGACTCGTGTTTCACCGGGTCGTGGAGACATTTGTCAGCCAGTTGAATGACGAAATTGTTGCAGCATTTTTCAAAGGTGGTGTCGAACACCTTGTATCCGCAGCAGCATTCGTTCCACGTCTTCCGCTCATACAGCTGGTCGACGCAACATATATGTGTTCCAATGTCGAAGTCCTGGCCGGCGCACTTCACCTTCGCATAGTTCTCTGGAATTCATGAAGTATGCCAATTTCCTCAGTTGAACAGAAGGCTTGATACCACTACATGTACGATTTGTATTAGTTAACTGAACGGCTGTTTCACGGAACAGTGCCCCACTGAATTTACTAGCATAATAAATAATTATTTTCGAAAATACACGATTTGTTGATGAAACAAAACATACATACCAGTTTTGCGACATATATGTATAGAGAAAGATCGTCTTGCGGCACTTATTGACATAACAATAAATGTTCACCGGATGTTATATTTGTCTGCTAAATTCATTCATGCAAATACCGGCAGTAAATATAGTAGAGCAATAATTACTAAGCCGCAAAGTATAACATTGTTTATTTAGATGTTCATTCAGATTAATAATGTGGGCATTATAATTATACGAAACCCCAACTAGCTCCGGGTCGGTTAATCATTGATAATCGATGTTCATGCGCATCTACGGAACCAGAATCGCTCAACGGAAACAGTCAAGGTTCCACCACATTAGACATCGGTCCCATGTTGCATATGCTCTTGTATGCCTTTTTTGTACTTACAATTACATATACATATGTATTAATACCATACCTTTGTTCCATAGAAAGAAGCCATCGACGACCACACAGCCCGCCACCACCGTGCCTAGTGCCAGAAGTACGCCGACGTGCCTGGGAAACAAATAAACAACACTATCAGTACGCTCAGTATGTAAAATAAACTGACTTCAACATTTATTTAAAAGTAATTAATTATTCTTCACAACTCGCACACTAACCGCAATTCACAGACATTGCAACTGAGAAAAAATATAAATAATTACAGGAAAAAGAATGAGGATCAACTGAATGCTGTCAAATGTAATTTTGTTAAAAGTAGCAATGAAAAACAATACATATTTTCACTACCCGCCCACAAACTGGAATCGTCTGTATTCTACAGGCCAACAAGTATTGGCAAAGTAGATAATTACATAAACAAAGAATATCAGTATAAATTAAGTAATTATGATAACATTTATGAAGATAGCTTTGGTAGCACATTGACATGTTAACGAAACATCAACACTTACATGATGTCTTCTTTGGTATATCGCTGTTAGCAGTGAAGATATCGAGTGCGACTAGCTAAATGTTACTAATTTAGTGCGATATGTATCATATATATAGTAATATTTTCTAAGTAGGAACGTGTCATGTTCGACCTCTCACTAATATTTACTTAAGTTATCGTTCGTTGATGACGTGTTAACCCTATGCATATTTGGAGTGTCATGCTCAATTCCTTCAAAGCAGGCCTGTGTGTTTTCAATGGCTACTTAACTATACGTTCAGACACACCTGGACTTTTTTTATCTAATATGTAATCATTGTTTGGGACGTTATTCTAATTTATTTTATTTTAATTAAATTGCTTTTATTGCAAATATTTGGACTTAAGTTTACACTGTTTCACCTATCTCTTTTATGAAAATGTATTTGTTATCCAGATTTTGTAATTGTTTAAAGGTTGTGAGATCTAATAAGAATTATATGAACACTTATGTTGACGACATTTAATTGAAACACGTTTGTTGTTAAAAAAAATCATTCTCAAATAATGAGTAGAACAGAATGTCATTGACAGTGACGTAGACATGGGCCTCTGTCTCTGTCTCTGTCTGTATCTCTCTCTCTCTCTCTCTCTCTCTCTCTCTCTCTCTCTCTCTCTCTCTCTCTCTCTCTCTCTCTCTCTCTCTCTCTCTCTCTCTCTCTCTCTCTCTCTCTCTCTCTCTCTCTCTCTCTCTCTCTCTCTCTCTCTCTCTCTCTCTCTCTCTCTCTCTCTCTCTCTCTCTCTCTCTATATATATATATATATATATATATATATATATATATATATATATATATATATATATATATATATATATATATATATATATATATATATCACGCTCTCTTTTCCCCCTCTTTCTCTATATCGTTCTCTCTTTCTCTCTATATATATATATCTCACTCTCTCTTCCCCTCTCTCTATCCCTCACACACACACACACACACACACACACACACACACACACACACACACACATACACACCTCTCTCTATCTCTGTATCTCTCTCTCTTTCTCTCTCTCTCTCTCTCTCTCTCTTTCTCCCTCTCTCTCCCTCTCTCTCTCCCCTCTCTCTCTCTCCCCTCCTCTCTTTACGTGTGCCTATCTGAATAGGTATTTACCAGCATCGATCACAATACCGTACTCAATGCTGTATTACTACATTGTGTTTAGATATGCCATTTAATATGTTTACATGAACGTATATATAAAAAAGACTGTGTAGTATACAATGGATATGGCCCGAAATTCCTTTTCGACATTTGGTGTCGCCACGCCTTGTGTGGCCAGAGGACACATATATTGCCGATATACGGATGTATATGTATGTGCGCAGATACAAAATAAAAAAAGTATTATGTGGTACAACTTCATGCACCAAAGTAAAATTCGTAATCTGCAATGTTGATTTTGCCAAGCTGAGGTTTGTGTCAGTATTAAACACGTGACTCAAATTAAACGCTACCAGGTGGTGGCAATATGTAAGTATGCATTGTGCATGTGCAACTCACTGTTAATCAGCATCAAACAAAGTGTCTTGTCATTATCAAACAATAGCATTCTACAGTGCTTGGCATTAGGCCTTTGTCAATATTTAAACATGTGAATCACGTCAAACGTGGCGGAAATATGCATGCGTCTAATGGCGTTTTGCAATTCATGGTTAATCAGCATTAAACGTGTTCATGCTCATGCATTGTGCAATTTGGAATTAATAATTATATACATAATAGACTGGGTGAGACGTCGCGCATGACAAATAATATAAACATATTAAATAAATTAGGAACTAATGGATTAATGATATTGACGGATTGCTTATAAAGAAAACATATATGTATGATACACCGATCTTAGCACACATATTCAACCAACATATATCTAATTGTAATAAATGTTGCAATAGTTTACATAGTACTTACTGACTTTTTAAAGAGTATGTTCAACACCACCAGTAGGGCATGGCAGTTAGTATGTATACATAATAAATGTTACTTGTAAATTTGATCGTTTTTTATTAGCTGGATTCAGCTCACACACATATTCATATCGTGGGAATGTGATGCAAACCACACATGGGTAATCTCATATAATGCGTTGACATATTTAATTAGTTGTTCCCATTATAAGTACATAGCATACGGTTAGAACGCCGGGCTTGCAATCGAGAGAATCCGGGTTCGAATCTGCTTGCTGCCGTTTCGAACCTTTAGCAATTTCGTTCGTCCCACGTTGCCACAGTTCACACAGCTGTATTAAGAAGTACCTGGCTTCAGAGATAAGTGGGTGTATGAACGAATTGTCTTCGCGTAGTAACTACAACGTAGTTGAATGCTTCCCAGAGAAGTCGAGATGGCGTTGGAATGAACAGGTCTGGTGACGGGTAACGAGCTTTGAACAACCCCAATGACTGGATACTGCACTATATAACAACGTAGCCTTGCCTTTATAAATACGTTGGTGATAACGACTAAAATATTGTATTTATTGTATTAAACAACTGATTGTAGATACAACCAACTGCAATGTATTGTTCAGCCTTGGATAAAGCTATAAACTGTCCTCACTCCTGATAAATTGACCTTATTAGCTAAATTAAAAAAGATTGCCACCCAAAGCAACACATCCCTGATGGCAAATGAATAAGGAATACATTGGCTTATCGCGATTCCAATTTTTCATGAAGTGTAGCCCGCCCTTGTGAGATATTTGTCAATTTAATGTCTAAGCAAATTCAGAATGCTAGCATTTACATAATCTGACAATACTTTGCTCAATTATTCTATCTTGCTTTACGATGCTGACAATTTATGATATGCAATATACTATTATGCTTCACTCGTTACTTAGTGTCTTCTATGTCTTCACTTAGGTGTGAAAAATACTTAAATATCAATATGATCATAATCATTCGATATCTTACCATACATATAATTGATGCCGTCTTAATATCCTTGCCTCAAGTTTTGTCAAACCACACTATATTTGGCGCTTATCATAAGTAAGGGTATTTCAGTTCTGGCATCTTCTTATGGATCCAATGCAGATTTCGTGATTGTTCCCAGCCGGGATGTATTTTATGTCAGGCCAATGATCTACGGCTTCGGTAACTTTGGTAAGGGTTTTTTTTACCAGATTAGGTAAAAGCATATATGTGGTCATCTATAGCAAAGACGTTAAGGTTTTGAAGAACTCATATTTCCATCTTTGTTTGCATATTGTCTCTTTCATGAAATACAATATTTGTGCATAATAACTAAAAAGTAACAAAACAGTGATGCACAAGGTAAGTCATGAGATGATGCTGTTCACAGAATATGTGAAAATAAGATATACATGTGACAATAAGATATCACAAAACAACGTTTAAGCCATAGCATACTTGTTTGTAAACGGTTACCCGTGAATAACTAGTGTCATTGAAACACAAACCAATTATGATGTGTCATCATGACACAGCAATTCTAAACATTCAGTTCGCAGACCACTTGAAATAACACATGACAGACACGTTTCCTTTGAGCGATAAGCAAACTACATACCTGCACGAGGTCAGAGATGATACGTCTCTGAAAACAAAATTGCCATATATAAAGACCGCCGCTCGCACTAAAATAACAAAGTAAGGTGATCTTAGATCTGCTGGTACCTTAAAAAAGAATCCGACTGCGGCATACCGAAGTAGACATAATGTAAGTGTTTGTTCATCGTTACAAGTTCACTACTTAGGAATATATCGATGGCGGCGTGGTTGGTTTAGCTAAATTACGTTGATTCGAGCGATACCGTAATATAAAAGCAACATTTCGGCGAATACGATCAAATTAGATACATTCCCTTTGTTATGTGTTATATGTTTTCCGAAATTGGCGAGGTGAGTGTATTTACAGTCTTATAATACTCGATTTATCATTTGATCAATCTGAATCAAAATTAGCGGTATTACATTGTTTTCTGGAAATTTGTTTTGCAATACACTGATACTTTATGCAGATGATAGATGGTCAGTAATTCGCTAAAGTGTGCTATCAAATATATTTGAACCAGGCAATCAAACACAATATGTCTTTTCGATTCACCAGGCATATCGGTACATTTCTGGTATTGGGCATGTTGGTAGCAAGCTTCATGTCCGTCGATGGATCTGTACTGTGGGACATATGTAAGTATAATAACTCATACGTATATCATTATAAATATAATCAAACAAATTGTATGTGTGAATGTATGTATGTATGTTTGTATGTATGAGAGAGAGAGAGACAATGAAATAGAGATAGAGAGAACGAAACATAGAGAGAACAAAATAGAGAGAGAACAAAATAAAAAGCGATACAGACAGGCAGACAGACACAGAGAGAGAGACACAGAGAGAGAGAGAGAGAGAGAGAGAGAGAGAGAGAGAGAGAGAGAGAGAGAGAGAGAGAGAGAGAGAGAGAGAGAGAGAGAGAGAGAGAGAGAGAGAGAGAGAGAGAGAGAGAGAGATAGATAGAGAGAGAGAGATAGAGAGAGAGAGAGAGATACAGACAGACAGACAGAGAGAGAAATAGAAAAAGAGATTAATGGTTATCTGTACAGATTAATGGTTATCTGCATATTAGCAGAGAGAGAGAGAGAGAGAAAAAGAGAGAGATTAATGGTTATATGTATAAACAACTTGTATATTTCATTGCTTATGTATTATTGTCAACACATGCATAACACCTGGCTTCCTCATTCAGTGACTGGTGGCACTGAACCTATCGTTGGAAAGTGCGACGGCATGGAGTTTGACTTCAGGAGAGAGCTCTGTTGTGTCGACCAGCTGTATCCTCGGGAGACGGGGACCGAGAGCTGCTGTGGCTATAAGTTGCTTGACACCGTCGAAGAAAAATGCTGCCACGGATTTGTTATTCAGTTCCATGAAAAGTGTCACGCCAATCCGTTGAAATCCAACGAATCATAGATGTGCGTCGAACGTGTGGGGAACATTGTTGCAGTCAAATATATAACGAACATTATATCAGACTCCATCACTGTAAAACAGGAATGGAATATTATGTGGAAGTGGCACAGCATGGAAAGCAGCTATGTTAAACATATCGTTTATGCTTGGATGAACAACTTGTTCGTGTTGGCATACAGATGTATATGGGTTTATATATAGATCAATTGTACATATGAGCTACTGTCAATGTACATAACAGTACAAATAAGTGAGTGTTGTAAATAGTTCAACGTTGTATTATTGTAAATTGGAAATTGCAAATATAGATGTAATCGTAATTTCAATAGAACGGCTTCCAACAAGATTGTGTTATAACAAGTATTCGCGGAAACAGTGTTTGTGAACATGCATAATATTCCTCGGTGATTTTTTATTTATGTAAATAAATCATTTATATCATCATATGCAAAGAAAGTCATTACTGTCTAACTTCTCCTGTTTATAATGTTTTGCGAATTGTCACATTTCTATGTAAAGGTACATCACTAAGCTTATAGATTTGTTGACTTACAATACATATTATGTTGTCAATTGCGCATTTGTGTGCTTGTATTAAACAAATAAACAGAAAGTGTTTGTTTATGTATAAGCTAAAGATTTATAAAAAGCGACCGGCCACAAAGTGATGAGTGCGGAATTATCATGGGCTGTGAAAATTAACCTACCAAAGTAAAATAAATCTAATTTTTCAAGGTTACCCTCTATCTTTGAATATTTAATAAGTCAAGTCAGGTGCTAACATATTTAATTTAAAACTACTACTTATTCGTCACACTATGTTTGCGACATAGCGAGTGTGTGTACGCAACCACTCAACGTAGTAATAGGTAATCTTTTCTTTCAGGGGAGTGTTTTTATATAGTACATCACCTGCCATGCAACTTCACATATTGACTAATGATGACAAAAAAGCGTCTGTTGGGTATCCCTAACGAATAAAAACATTCATAACATGATACATAATTCATTCAATATCTACTTATTTCCCACGTCAATGGGGCCATGTGCATGAGTCGAAATGCTTTCGCCAATGTTAGTGTAATCCGTCATGTACAGTTTATCCAAAGTTAACCTTATAATTCAAGTCATGCGCGCTAACACATTGGGTGGGTGGGTGGGTGGGTGGGTGCGTGCGTGCGTGCGTGCGTGCGTGCGTGCGTGCGTGCGTGCGTGCGTGCGTGCGTGCGTGCGTGCGTGCGTGCGTGCGTGCGTGCGTTCAGTGGTGCCAATATATTCTGGCAAATGTTCTTTCGTTGACTTCGGTCATTCGACCTCAGCCAGTCCTGCTTACCTTTGTCGAGGGCAGTTTGGACTGTTGCAGGTGATCGCCCTCGCTAGCCTGTAACGTCATCGCATGTGGAATACTGGTTGTGAATATCTTTGCAGGGGATTCCCGTGGCATGCGAAGAACATGTCCAAACAGACTCCACCGCATGCGTGTTGTCGGTAGGGTGTTGTTCGAGATTCACTGAGGGTGTCTGATGCCTATGATCTGTCTCAATTGGCAAAGGTGGAGTGTATTAAACCTGGCCCATTCCGTTGACGTTAGTACTCACGTTCCCATATTGTATATGAGCACCGAGACTATACATGTATTGTTCAGTCACTGCCAAAGGTCTTGGGATACACTGTTATGTCTGACACAGAGAGACCACATCTTCCGGAAAGCCACAGCCGCAAGTTGCTTTCTCCGTCACACGTCTTGCACGTTCCCAAGAAGAGAGCCTAGCTTGCGTGTCATGCGCCAGTCCTCTCCAGCACGGTTGCTTCTTCTGTGAATGTTGGTACGTTCAGTTTTGATGCTGACTAAAAACCATTTTGACAGGCGACCAGGAGCGATTCGTTGTACTGCGTCCATGAATTGGCTGGCATTGCTGATGAAGCAAACGTCGTTGGCCAATGCCATGTAATATGGCATATCAGTGTCTTCTCGAGGGCGTTGCGGAAAATTGTCTCCATGATCACGTAGGGCCGCTTCCAAGTAGATCACGAAGAGTAAAGGCGAAATATTACTTTTTGGTGGTAGACCAATGTTGGATGTGAATGTTGGACATTTGCCTCGTTCCAAAATTGTTTCTGCGAGGAGCATTCGGATAATTCGCAGTTCCTGATTCGCCGAGGAAAGACTCAACAACTGTCATTAGCTTATATCGCTTAATGGCGCTAAAAGTTCGAGGCATGTCGATACCTAGTACACGCAACGGACTTTGAAAACGTTGTGTTTTGGCGGCTAGCCAACGATAGCCAAGTGTATGACAACGCGTCGACTTTGTCTGCTCTGCGTGCAATTACTACTAGCGACAATGCCTCTGTTAGGGCATTAAGTAGTACTATTGGTCTTAGACTGGTCAATGCACCTACTGGCGTGCTGCCACCTTCAGGGATATGTTGATGTGACACTGGCAAAGACACACATGCCACTGGGTGAGCCTGATGATTGTCCGCATAGAGGAGTGCGCGTACAGCCGACATTAAACACACTGGAGAAGTTAAGACAAATAATGTTACAGTGATCATTGGTTTATTTTTCAAAGATCACATACACAATATTTTGCATTTTATTGTATTTTATAGACAATAATATATGTATATGTATATGTATATATATATATATATTTTGCTTTTTATTGTATTTTACAGACAATAATATATATATATATATATATATATATATATATATATATATATATATATATATATATATATCCTCAATAATGCATTATAACTAAATAACATTCTGGTTGGATATCATTCCACGGCATGTACGCAAACGTTGTAAACATGTAATGCATAGTTCAGATTACAGACACCATCGACATTCCTTTGTACAATAAACAACAATGGAGTATGCGATATTAATAAGCAGATCTAAATATTCTGTTATGCGTGAAATATATGTACTGTCAAGTGTAGAAGATTGGTGATAGATGTCTACTTTGGAGCATGTGATCTGATCACAGTATATTTCTAGATATGCTAGATTAGACTACCAATGTGTTTACACATGTTGCAGGGCAACTGATGTTGATGTTCATACAAAGGATGGTGTGTAGCCTCTGTTACTTATGTTTCAACGGCTGTGATGAATCCTTGTAATTGTGTGTATAAATATCGATAACGAATATCTTGCACGCACAGAATCAGTGAACAAGACAACGAGAGTAGTTCACCCATGTGTTGAACTGACGCATGACAAAAGTCCAGTATGCAGCAAGATGCAACATGTCCACTCTCCCTCCACGGAAGAGTCTTGTAACGTAAATTATATTTACATCGTTACAGTTGTTCTGTTTCTACGAGTCGTGCTTCACCGGATGGATGAGACACTTGTCATGGAACTGAATAACAAATCCGAGGCAGCATTTTTCTTCGACAGTGTCAAGCAACTTATAACCACAGCAGCTCTCGGTCCCTGTCTCCCGAGGATACAGTTGGTCGACACAACAGAGCTCTCTCCTGAAGTTGAATTCCTTGCCGGCGCATCTTCCTTTCGGGACAGTGTCATCGTCATCTGTAGAAGAAAGTCAAGATATGATGAATGAATCAAAATTTACTGTAGATAGAGTCAAACGATAAACACGAGATAGCTATTTACATTGACATACGTCTGAAAAATAAACGACTAGATGTCAAGGTCATTTTACAATGAGACTCAAAACAATGCAGACAGGTGAACAGAAGAAATACGAGATTGGTCTTGGTAAAGTTTCATTGTCCATTAATAATATGTGCTGCTATGTGCGCGTCTACGTATTGTTATCCACACATATACGTTAGATCATGTCAAACAAACTCTCAGGAGGCGAGTACCCTTAATGGCATAGATAACTATCAAGTCCTCTACTCCATTGACGTGACCGGATAAATTTGTTTTGTTGTTTACATATAACGTCGCTGTAAATATGTTCGCCGCTTTGATGTCGTCATGTCCTATCATCGGGGTAACCCCCTGACAGAACATGCGACAAATTGACGAAACATAATCCTCGTTTTCATTAGCATGTTCTACTTAGAAGCACGTATATTTGTCATGACATCCCATAAGTCAAAGGTAAGGTAAAATTAGCAATGACGCATATCAACATAAACGTAGAATGTATTATGTGTTTTCTTTGGTTAGCGTTCTCCGTTCCATCAAGAGAACACACAACAACACGACACAACACAGTTTGGTTTATGAAAATCCTAAGCACTTTTTGATTGCATTTGTTGTTTCATTTCTGTGTGCAAAACATGTTGTTAGCTCGATGACGTGACTAGTTGTGAGACAGTAAGGAGAAACCAACACTTACATGATGTCTTCTTCGGTGATGTTCTGTATGTAACAACGATGATTCTTTAGACAAGTAATATGTCGATTACGACCGTCTTATTTCCACAAAGTGAAAAGCATCTCTTATATATAGTAATATATTACTACAAGAAAGGTGCCCAGTTCCACCACACGCTTCCATTTACTAACCGCTCGCTATAGACGTGTTCGACGAGGGCCGCTAGGAGTGCTCTTTACATTTCTTTCTGAGAACTCTAGTGTCGTGATATATTTAATGTACATTGTATTTGCATATAATGTGCAACGTGTCATTGTGCGAGGCGCACGTAGGTCCGCCTCTAAATATGCCTGTTTAGTTGAGAAGCTATGAGGAATGTCACGCACTGTTTTTTAAAACCAATTTTGGACAAGTGTTGTGTTCACCGTGTTGCTATGATACATGAAACAGGAGCCAATTATTCCATTTGTATATATTGTTATATCGTCCTTCGGAGGGATACATATCATTACCGAACGATTGTATTGGCAAGTTGAGCGTGTTAAGCAAAACTGTATTATATTATGTGTGCGTTCTGTTAGATGTGTTAGTATAATCCAGCTAGTGTATATATGTATGTTTGTATGTCCTGCTCCTCCTCCTAGTCGTTTTTCATCTCTATCGTTCGCCAAACTTTCAGGTGTTCATCACAGTTTTTTTCGAAATTCAACTGCCCTTACTAGAAACAATCGAATTACCCTTTTTAGTTATTACGCACAATTGTCTGCAACGATATGCGAACAATTGCGTACATACGTTGAACATATTTAAACAATCATAATATCAACAAGGAATACACCGTAACGTCAGTGGAATTTACACATAAATCATAAAGCTAACGTCAGAATGAAAACATCGATCGATTCGAAGTTGGAATATTTTCGGAAACGACCGATCACGTGTTGCTTGGTGCGGTACATTTACTTACGGTTACATGTAAATGTTTACCGAAATCTCTTTAGCCATCCATATATATACCTTAAAATATGAACACATTTCAGCACACAGAAATGTATAATTTCTAAACCACAAACCGTATTTATTGCAACTACCCCAAGTTGGCTTACAAACTACGAGGCCTTGATTTAACGTTGATTCGCTATTAAGGGACACTTCATAAACTGCCGTCTCCAATCAAACTACGAGGTAGTAGTAGTGAGTTTAGAGATCGAGATCAACAACTCTGTGAGGCACATTGAGTCCATGACAGGTTTTTTCCATTTATCCGTGTGAGATCTTTTACATCCCCTGACCTTTAATATCTTTACCGAAAGACACGGGCAATGTATGGTGAACGAAATTGGCCAAGTTTTAAAACTGCAGCAAGTGGACTTCAACCCTGGTCCCCTCGACCGATCGACAGTCCGACGCTTCACTTCATCTCGCCCTGCATCAAAACAAGAGTTACCCACTTTAGTACTGCTATGCAACAGACGGTAAACCTAATATATGCCGAATTTAGTTTGTCTAAATACTGAATAATTATGAAGACTAACTTATTTTAATGTTGACACTCGATCATTTCTTAATCGGAATGTGCAACCGTTTTCATTAGCTAACCGAACGACTGTCTTACGGGACACTGCAGCGATTAGTGTTATAAAATAGCGGCTCGTTAAAATAACACTCAGACAAAACGTGTTACTATGTTTTTTTGCACTGTACGGGCCGTCGTGGAAGAAATCGACACGTGTTACTATTCGTGATCAAACAAGGCAGTCTACAGTTATTGACTCTAGTTCTCCAAATGGGTCAATGTCAAACACGGCAAAAAATATGTATGTGTGCATTGTATGTGTGTGTGTGTGTGTGTGTGTGTGTGTGTGTGTGTGTGTGTGTGTGTGTGTGTGTGTGTGTGTGTGTGTGTGTGTGTGTGTGTGTGTGTGTGTGTGTGTGTGTGTGTGTGTGTGTGTGTGTGTGTGTGTGTGTGTGTGTGTGTGTGTGTGTGTGTGTGTGTGTGTGTGTGTGTGTGTGTGTGTGTGTGTGTGTGTGTGTGTGTGTGTGTGTGTGTGTGTGTGTGTGTGTGTGTGTGTGTGTGTGTGTGTGTGTGTGTGTGTGTGTGTGTGTGTGTGTGTGTGTGTGTGTGTGTGTGTTTGTGTGCAATACATTGTTAATCAGCAATTACGTGCATGTGAATAAGTATTGTGAAATTCCGAATTAATAATTAGCATAGACCACGCACATACATTGACAAATCACCAGTTGTTTTATGCACGTGCGACATTGATTTGGTTATACGTGTATCGTGAAGGTCTGTCTAGTGAAGTGCCTGGTTACAACATTATTTTAACAGCTTGACTTCACATTCGTGAACCAAACTGTCTTTTGCTATGGTGGTTTTTTTACATGTTCCGTGTGATCATAAAGGCATCTACCTTGAACCAAAATGGGCAAATCTGACAAAGATATAAACACATACGCGGTACATTAGTACTTCGATAAGATTTTCCATTTCATACACTTGTGTCATTCTCACAATTTCAGAGCAGCTGTGGTTATTTAAATCAACATATTCAAAATGTGACACCTTCTCAAAAGCGTCACTTAAGACAACACGTGATGCTAAGCATTCCGCTCAAAAACCATGCGTATTGAAACTAGCACATGCATCTTCATTCATGTAGGACGTAAGGGGAAATATGATATATATATAATGTTATATATAATGTAGGCTTCTGTAGAAAGAATGCATGAACGTTGTGTTCATTTCTTTTAGAGAACAACTTGATATTGATGAATCATGCATTTTAGCCCAATTGAAGGTGTTGAATCATCAGTGTTCAACAGCAACAAATGTTACTGTAATGTGGTATGATTAATCGAAAACACGTTAGCCATATGCACACAGACACGTATTCTTTATACATAACATTGTTCACATAAAAGTAGCAGTTAACTTGACATTAAGACGCAAGGAAAAATGTAAAACAACAATAATTAAGGTTGTTTGATTAAGAAAAAAACTTAGGTGTTCAATGAATCAATCCGACATATAATTATCGCTGTTTGATCACGAATGTTTAGTCAATGTTTTTTATGTATTCCTTCCAATATGATTATTTGTAGATGTTTACCATTTACCCAGTTTCTATCTGGTTCTGCGTATGTGTGATAATGAAATATGCGAATACAATAAACATCTAACTAAACGTAATGTAGCAAACTGTTTTTAATTGACTTTAATGGGGATATTTCCTTTAAGCATTTTTGTTTAAAAGAGAATTCCATACTGTTTTGTTCGTGTACAATGTTTACTCTCTGTCAATGCTTACACAGCTGACGAATTATGAAACACATACGTGCGTACGTACATACGTACTGAATAACCATGAACCAACACAATGTCCACGCGTACACATTTCTATCAAGTAGTATTGGCATAGGTGCGACTCGCAGTCATAATGTTTACATATTTGAAGAAATCGTATGAAACTAATCAGGTTAGATCAACACAATTACACGTGTTGATTTCCATCCACGATGCCTTGTCTAGCGTGGCACTCAATGTGGCACCTAGTGTGGCATTCAGCGTGGCACTCAGTGTGGCACTCAGCGTGGCACTCAGTGTGCCAAGTCTTAGTGCACGTACGGAGAGACGAGCTAAACGTTTCTTCCAAAAAATATTAAATTCCGACTATCAATTATTTTTTCTCAAACCGCCACATGAAATCAACCTTCTCCTCCCCCGTCGCCACAGCTAATACTTATCCTCCAACAATTCTCCTCTCCTTAATGTTATATCCAGCAGGAGAATTTCCATCCTTGTAGTTCTTTTAACTTGGAACCTCTGTATTTTTTTTACAAAATTATTGTTTTCAAACATGATAAGGAACAGTTAATAATTATTGTTTTTTATATTCTTGCGGTGAATGTTTCATTGAAATTGGGGGACAAGTAATACATTAATTAAATAATTTAACCATCAATCTGCACGTTTGTTCTCTGATCTGGTTTTCCCTAGCGGACAACCAGACAACGAACGGCAGGCATTTTTCATACCCCCAACAGTGACGCCACTCAGCACCACTCAGAATATCACCACTTGACAATCAATTCAAAATGGACAGTTTGGAGTGGTGGGCTGGGCAACTTCATTGTTACGTCATTGCAAATAAGCATAGTTTCAAACAAAAACGAACCGTATTGTGTTCCTAGACATATTTTCAATACAGGCACTATTCACAACTGCATACAATTGAAACTGCGATTCCTTGACAACAATTACGAGTTTACCAAATAAAATTAAAATGTGCAGAATTTGCACATCAAATATAGGTTGGTGAAATGATGGGTGGTGTCACTGTTTGGCAGTTTCTGTTACACCCGCGTCAGTTGTGAACGACTACGCTCCGACGAAAGACACTCATATTTTTTCAGATGCAAATTTTTAATATGTACCGGCACTGCGGCGAAACCGGGAACTAATCGAAGCTGCAGCGTATTTGGCCTGCTGGTTTTGTAAAACCAAAAGACAAATAAAGTTTTTTAAGTTTTATGTCAGTATAAAGAACATAATACTGATATTAAACAAGTTTGATATTAAACAAGTTTGACTTGTACCCAAATTAAATTAACCGCATCCTGAAACAACTACCGCCACGCGGGTTATCCGTGCCATTCTTAGTTCGGCTTCGAACGTTCGTATTTAACGATAGGACACATAGTGGCGTATGGGGGGGGGGGGTGGGGGTCATTGGGCAAAGGCTTAAATTTTAGATTTGTTCGTATATAACATGTTGCGCCATTATGTGGTAAACTAATGGGTCACTAAGCTTGGCCTGCTTTGAGAGATATGCCAGTGATATCACATATCGACGGGATGTACCCGTCAATCAAAATTCGTGGCCATCCACGACGGACGACTCGCCAATTTGACGGGATGACGGGTTTCTACATTAATCGTTGCTGCAGGAGGATTTAAACGCCGATCCTCTATGTTGAGAGTCCGACAGTCTTTAATAGTTCGATTCGCCCATGTGTACATACTAAATAATTTAACAGTGCGTCCTGAAGTGCGGTACTGACAGTGGCGCTTGTGTGTGTGTTGACAGGAGTGATCGAACTCATTATTTGTTTCCGGCGCTAAACTGCTCTAGATTATGGATTCGGTACAGTGGAGCTGTCCCGCTGAAGCTAATGCATACACCTATTTAATAAAGATATGCTGTCAGTGAAGAGGATATCATTAATGCTAGTGTTTTCTTCTAAAGTTGTGTTGAAGAATGTTATGATCATGAGCGCGAGTGTGCCAATGATATTTCTCGAAACCGCTACTGTCGTAGTTTATGATTCACGTCTCTCAAATACAAATTGCACGACGACAAGTATAAACGACGATGTGAAATAATAAATAACTGAAAAAAAACTTTCTTAAATTGGCCCATTTACAGTACTACAGTTATTAGTAATTAAGCGAGGAATCAAGTAATCGTATGCATCTACAATAGTTTGCTATAATATGTACATGTAACATTTATTATGAGAAACCTTTATATCTTAACAGTAGATAATGCTATTTTGCAATCAAAATACAAGTTAATTTGCTTTGTAACAATATACAGTTTTCTATTATATTTGCATCGCATGCATCCATTACAAGGCGCCATGTTGGTGCAATATATGGTCCATCGCGAGGGGTGTGGCAGCGGATTTCCATTAATGACAATACTTACATACAACTCAGTAATAACAGTATTTAATGTATAAATTTTTGGGAATATCAAAATGCTCACTAAATGGACTCAAAAACAAATACCCGGACAAGGTAATGTATACTATTAGTCACTATTCCACTATTAGTACTAGTCCACTATTAGTCACTATTCCACTATTAGTACTATTCCACTGATGAAATACAAGCTACAAAAACGTAAATCCAACGAGAAACAGGAGACAAGCCAGTTGAGCTGAACGAGGACAGAAACCACTTTACTCGATTAGTTTAATTATCCAACTCCTAACCGGAAACCAGTTAAGTTGTCAGTTGCCAAAATATCCTTGTTTGCCGTTGATGGAGCAACACTACATTACTCGGCGAAGAGCGTGGTGGCCATTTTCAAAATGGTGAAGTGCTGTTGCGCTAAGAAAACAAAAGGATGCACACGCAGCCCCATGAAGATAAGGGAGATGATGTTATTTCTATAAACTATCTGCTTGAATTATAGTATAACTATTATCTTATATTGAGAATATGAAAGCCATGTTAAGTTTCACTTTCATTTTTATATAGACAACTGTGAGAACTGTCAATAATTTCCTAGTTTAAGTTTTGTTGCAATTTGATACTGTCATTATATACAGTAAATGTTAGAATCAGACCTTCGTCCGATTACATTTTCACGAGTACGAGTATGAATGTGAGTACGAGTACGTTGGTGATGGCTGCGTACGAGTACGTTGGTGATGGCTGAGTACGAGTTCGAGTACATGACTAAAAGTACATATTGTAGTATATGGAAATCTGCCCTAAAACTAGGCTGTTCTACCCTTTCCTGCCCGGAAAACCGCGTCCAACGGGATCAATATACTGCGGTCGATCAAGGCATCAATACAGGACCACCCGAAATCAAAGTATATGGAGGAATCCTAGAAGTTTTTTAACACTTCCCGTATTTAGGGAGTGACCTGTCCCAGAAAGCCACCATCGAGGCAGAAATTCAGCCAGTATCGAGGAAATGATTATGCAAAATCAGCTCCGCTGGACTGGCCACTGCGTCAGAATGCCAGACTCCCGCCTCCCCCGAATGGGCCTGTACTCCCAGTTGACTCATGAATTGAGAACCCGTGGTGGGCAGAGAAAAATATATAAAGACACTGCCAAAGACAGCACGAAGAAGGGTCATATTAACGTCAACACTTGAGGCGGATAAGAAAGGAGAGGGAGATGTCTCAACACCTGCATATCTTCCTTCCACCCGGAACCTCATACAATAATATCGACACATCAACAATCGAACCACGACCAAACCTTGGCAGACGTCATCCTCGTTTCGAGGGACCGCTGACGATGATGACATATTGTAAGATATAGTAAATTATTAGTAATAGCATATTTTTTAAATAAAACTTGTTAATTAATTTATATAATTCAGGAATAACTGATTATGCAAAAGCAGTTGATCATATTTTTTATGAGGAAAACCGTAAAAATACATATATTTTATGAAAAAGTAACACAATTATAGAGCATTAAGCGTACGGTAAAACTTGGAAAGTCACGTTCAAGCACTGAAACAAGGATGTTCATTGGCATTTTATTTTCCTTATTTCCCATTGCACTTAGTGAACATCAACTGTTCGAATATAATGTCTTCAAGGGAACATCGCTCAGGGCGGAAGACTTTCCCAGCAATGCTGAATAGTCTCGTGGCTGACGAGGCTGTGATACTAAGGTAAAGATGGACTAACTGGGACAGAGTTGGAAAGTTGCTGTGATGTACCTTCCAGAATTATAGAAGATCGCTGTGACAGTCAGTGCACGGTTGTACACTTGCATAAACCAATCATTATCTAAGGTCAACGTCTTATAAAAACCTAGCATTAAACTTCAGCTACCTCTGTAATGAGTGGGCAATTGCCAAGCTTGAGCAATGTTAAGCAAGTTATGAAATAAAGCAATTAGCATGAGGTATGAGGCACCAAATGATGTATCACCAGAAACGTCAAGGACTGTTATTTTTGTTTAGCAATTCTCTTATATCTTTAGTATTTACATTATTATAATAATAACATAATCAGTATAACCATTATATAAGTACCTTGACAAATTGCATTTATTGGACTCGGACGTGAACTACGTAACCAATGTAGCGAGTCTACTAGTGAGAAGATTTGTACAAACTGGAACAAAGGGGTTGTGTACTAATTTCAACGAAGACTACTGGTGTTGTGTGACTTGAGTCACCTTACACATAGACTCAGCTAGTTTTTAACACTGTCCCTTGTATGAGCAACAAAGGGACTTTATTATTCACCATCATAAAACATTAATATGTGCTTTATTTGTTGATTTCAACTGAATATTTACAGTTTATTTCAAAATACATTTAATAGTTATGCGACATGATCTTCTTATATGACATTATATGGTATATACTTGTATATATTCAAGAATGAAATATATGCAATTTGAAAATAAAAAATGCGACATTACATATAAAGTTGCAATACTTATCTTAACCTCTAGCAAATTTAATTAGTATGTGTTACTATGTATGCGCGTTTGTCGCAACTTGGTAAATGATGTAAGCATTGAAATTTCAAATAAAGTCCACATATATTGCAGTCTCCGTCACGACTGATATGGCTAAGGTCAGTTGCGTTTCAACGGGATGTCATAACACTTGTCAAGCTTGTCAATAACAAATCCGTTGCAACATTTTTCTTTAGTGTAGTCGAGCAGTTTCCATCCACAGCAGCCCTCGTTCCCCGTCTCCCGAGGATACAGCTGGTCGCCACAGCAGAGCTCTCTCCTGAAGTCAAACTCCTTGTCGTCGCATTGTCTCAACGTATTTGCCGGTTGGTCACGATGCCCTGGAGAGGGAAGTACCTAATTAGACAAAGACCAAATTACGATATCCAGTAAACAGAAAAAACCAATAAGAGTAGAAACGTGGAAGGGAACGTATAACGTAATACATTCGTAAAATGGCTCAAAGATTAACTAAATATAAATTGTTCATATCAATGGCAGCATTAATGTAAAACACAGTGATTCCTGTTAGAAAAGACTTAAAAAAACGGTGTAGATACTCGATGGAAAATCCTTATATCGACATTTAAAAAAATAGAAAGATGTTCCTATGTTTAAAATATATACAAAAGAACATATTTATGCAATAACCAACACAAGTCCGATGTAGCAGTGAATTGAAACAGGCCAAATAAATGACGTTTTATTATTGCAAAGTGGACTGCTTATCACGCAGCCACTTTGGGAAGAACATTAACAGGAATGTGAGCTCCTCAAAGCAAACCAGACAGGAACTGAACACATGTACAGCCCCGTCCGTCAAGTTTCTCAGAGCCCACATTCCTACAAGCATGACGATAACATATATACATCAAAAAGTCGTCATGAACATGTAATGCAAAGAATACAGACATTCCACCACCAATACACAAATTTAATTACAAACAGGTGGGGCCATTTCGCCACAAGGTCACCCACAAACCTGTGACCACCCCAAATATATACAAAAGAACATATATATGCAATATGCTACTATTATATAAGTCAAGTGGAATTCACAAACAAAATCACACTTTTGACTTCCTCTTTTTCATATTGAGCAATATTCCTTTTTAATGTTAGGTAAATAGATAACATACACATAAACAGGTGGCTAGAAGTAAGCAAAGAAGTGAAATACACTAATACAATAGTTGTTAATATGATAAGTGCAGATCCCTTTTCAGTTCAATTCTGAATTTGACCAAGGAGTCTGCCTCTGAAACTACGTAGAGGAAGTCGTTCCATTGTGGAATTGTTTTTGAAAAGATACTTTATTTGTGATAACTTGAGTTATTAGTTGGTGCGCACATACATAATATAGTGATTTGTGCATTGCTAAGTAGGAGTGAAGCAGTAAAATTCACAACAATCACTAACCGACCGATTATAATGCTCGTTGATACTACATGTGTGCATTCATATACATTTGCATATATACTACAGTTGAATGCATGAATATGTAAATACATGAATACATCATTGCATATTATGCATACAAGCATATGATGCTCAATTTATTCGCAATGGTTATTATAATGCAATGGGCCAAGCATATGATCAACTGCTTACCATAAAGAGTTGCATATATTTACTGTGATTATATGCTTGTGTGCCCTGGCCTATGCCAAAGTCATACCTTTAAAAATGAACGCATCGACGAAGACAGAGCTTGCCACCAACGTGCAGAGAACCAGAACTATGATGATATGCCTGTGAAAAGTAACAATAACAATATGTTAACAACTTGCTGCAGCTACTTTATTGCAGGCACAATAAAATAATAAAACGACAAGGGGATATAAATTAATGCATTTTAGACAATCGTTTGAACATTAGTTTAATTACGTTATGTTGTTCGATGGGTATATTCCCCTGGTTTTTATTCAAATAACCATTTTGTGATCCAGTACCCTTAATGGCGATGTTGATTAAGTTAGTCAGTGTACAGGCGTTACAGCATAAAGCATAATTTACAAATCATATTCTATAAACGCCCATAACTTTATTATTGAAATGTTTTTTAATGCTGTCCTCAGCCTGGCCGCTGGAGTTCTCATTAAAAATGTATTTCTTCTTTGACAAAATCACAATTTAGTTTTACCCTCAGCGGTATCAAGCATTGGTATGGGGATATTAATAATTTGACACGCATGCACACGTATGCACGCACACACACACACACACGCACGCACGCACACACACAAACACACACACACACACACACATACACACACACACATACATTGCACATTAATGTGACACTGAATACCTGCTGACTCATTTCTCAGTAGTGAACTGTGAACGAAAACCAAAACTTACATTATGTCTTCTTCACTACGCTCGTGTCTGCAACAATCGTGGTTCTCCTGTGAAGTTGTCAGTAAACTATGACTGCCTTAATTTATGGTGCTAATATAGGGCAACGTTATAATTATATGGTAATCCTTTCTTGAGTTAAACGTGTCGTGATCGACCTCTCCATGATACACGTGTACGTGTCTACCGTGTGGAGATGTAGTGGTATGCACATAGAATTAATAAATATGCTGATTTGCTAGCATACAGCATAATGTGTTAGACAAATTATCATATGGTCGAATATTATGAATTGTTTTTAAGGTTTTTACATACTTCTGCATCGCGAATCCAAGCAATACGTTTCTGATGAGTATGACTAATAGACAACATACTGTTGCTATCAAAACACCTACAAAAATGTTTTCAACTATGTTTTTCACATTTGTCAGGATCGAGATTGTCATGTTAAAGGTTTATCGACTACACATTTAATAGACGACATCCTTTCGGATACCACCAATAAAAATAACACAGTGCAAACAAATAGTGCTACCATTGAATTGTATAATTAAATATAGGGCATTTTCGTAGTATAAATGTGATTGTCATATCCAACGCACTAAATGTCCATTGATAAATACCAAACTTGAATCGTCAGTCAGAGACAGGCGCAGTAGTGTAGTGGTTAACACATTCGCTTTACATGATAGTGTTCTGAATTCAAGACCCGGACCCGGCATGGGTATGTTTGGTGTAAAAATCTGGCTCTGAACTTTCGAAACTGTGTATCTCTCATGACTCGGATGGTCAGTCTCAATTAATTGGGGACATAAATGAACCATTGAGGACGACATGCACCGTGGCAGTTACCACCCTTAATGCCAACTTGTAAAGGTTGGCTTAAAAATAATGTTCTGAAAACGACTGGATACACCATACAATTGTAGTAACCACAATACACAGACGAGTCAGTTAACAGAACGCTGCCGAGTGTTGGAAAAAACAAATACTAGAAACCACAAAAAGTCGACCAGGCCCGATGGAGGACAGGCTGCCCCTGACTATTCGTCATGTTTCTAAAACTACACGGAAAGTGGTGGCAGAACAACATCACAATGTGGGTGCACCAGCAATTGAATCAGACTAGAGTGGTTTAACTCTGTTGCTTTCGACCGTTTTTGAAGTTTTCGAATATATATTAATACATTATAAACTCTTATGTTCATTGATGTGTAAACAGGAAATAAAACCCAACAGAAGACCAAATATATTGGTTATTATAGTTATGTTTAGCAAATGTGCGGACAGGCAACTGTTCAGGGGAAGAAACCTTTTGAAAAGTGTTGGTCCAGCTGCCGAGCAACTGCTTCATATGAAATTCATACACTGCTCCTCAGTATAATTTTTAACGCTTTTATTTCGCGATAAATGACCATATATAGACATGTATGCTTTGTAAATGGTTGATACTTATAATTGTTCGTGGGAGAGCAAGTAAAAGTACAAGGCTTCTAACTGTAAATATTGTTAAATCTTGGTAACTACTACAAAACCTAGTTAAATTGAATTAATATGTCAGACACTTGTTTGAATTGTTTAGACCGTACTCCTGTTTGCTATTCGTCGTGTGCAAATTCTATATATACTGTGTATTCCGCAGTCGGAATAATTGGATTGAAATACAGGGGTGTGATACACACAAAGAAGTCACTGCACGTTATGTATGAAAACATTATGTCATTTAATGTCCATACACAGTATGACAGTTGTAGAACCACGCCACGGAGGAGTGGCTTGCTATTAGTTAGTAAGACGACTAGCAGATGAATTCGTTGTACACTGACATATAATCAGGGAGAACCAACGTAAACAACTGTATGTGCCATTCCATGTTTAATCATGTCAATACTTGCACACAGATAATTTGAAATTGAGATACAGGCACAATTTCAATTCATAATTTACTAGTGTAACTGTGAGATTATACAAAACATTCTTATAAATAAACATTCGTTTTGTGGGTGCTCCTATGTATAAATGATAATCCTGTATAACTGTTGTAAAAGTTGACCAATTACATATGGACCAAATACTAACGGATCCGTTTCCGTGACGTTAAAGACACGTTTCCCGGCTGTGAATATGTCGTTCTTGTAATTGCGTGTACGATAACCGGCAATGATCGCATTATACATTTAGTCAGCAAATAAGACAATACGTATTCCAAGGGTCAATAAGTATTCCAAACATAGAACACGTTTACAGCATGTGGAACGTGCCATGTCCACATAACCCCACCAGCATTACCCCGAAGGATCCTAGTAACGTTCATTACATTTACAATGTTATCGCCTTAACACGCTTTGCGTTTCTGCTGGTGCTGGTATTGGGCCCGACTCGTGTTTGACCTTACGTGTCTGTTGGTGCTGGTGTTGGGGCCGCCTCGTGTTTCACTGGATCGTGGAGACATTTGTCAGCCAGTTGAATAATGAAATTGTTGCAGCATTTTTCAATGGTGGTGTCGAGCACTTTGTATCCGCAGCAGCATTCGTTCCACGTCTTCCGCTCATACAGCTGGTCGACGCAACAGATGTGTGTCCCCATGTCGAAGTCCTGGCCGGCGCACTTCACTTTCGCATAGTTCTCTGGAATCCATGAAATATATAAATATACTCAGTTGAACAGAAGGCTTGATACCACTACATATACGATTGATATTAGTTAACTGAACGACTGTTTTACGGAACAGTGCCCCACTGAATTTATTAGTATAATAAATAATACTTATTTTCGAATATACACGATTTGTTAATACAAAAATACACATACCAGTTTTGCGACATATAAGTATAGAGATAAATCGTTTTGCGGCAGTTACTGACATAACAATAAATGTTCACTGTTGAAAGTGAATTATAACGGGTTTTCGTCGGATGATGTATTTGTCTGTTAAATTCATTCATGTAATTTCCGGCAGTAAATATAGTAGAGCAATAATTACTAAGCCGCAAAGTATAACATTGTTTATTTAGATGTTCCTTCAGATTAATAATGTGGGCATTATAATTATACGAAACCCCAACTAGCTCCGTGTCGGTTAATCATTGATAATCGATGTTCATGCGCATCTACGGAACCAGAATCGCTCAACGGAAACAGTCAAGGTTCCACCACATTAGACATCGGTCCCATGTTGCATATGCTCTTGTATGCCTTTTTTGTACTTACAATTACATATACTTTAACATGCGTTAATGCCTTTGTTCCATAGAAATTGTGCATGTGCAACGCATCGTTAATCATCATCAAACAAAGTGTCTTGTCATTATACAATAGCTTTCTACAGTGATTGGCATTAGGCCTTTGTCAATATTTAAACATGTTAAACGTCAAACGTGGCGGAAATATGCATGCGTCTAATGGAGTTTTGCAATTCATGGTTAATCAGCATTAAACGTGTTCATGCGCATGCATTTTGCAATTTGGAATTCATAATTATATATAATAGACTGGGAGAAACCTCATGCATGACTTAAACATATAAAAATATTAAATAAAATAGTAACTAATGGATTAATAAAATTTACGGATTGCTTATAAAGAAAACGTATATTTATGATACACCGATCTTTCACACAAATATTCAACCAACATATATCTAATTGTAATCAATGTTGTAATAGTTTACAAAGTACTTACTGACTTTTTTAAGAGTATGTTCAACACCATCAACAGGGCATGGCACCAAGTAAGTATACATAATAAATGTTACATGTAAATTTGATAGTCGTTCATATCATGGGAATGTGATGGAAACCACATCTGGGAGATCTCATATACTGCGTTGACATATTTAATTAGTTGTCCCCATTATAAGTACATAACATACGGTTAGAACGTCGGGCTTGCAATCGAGAGAACCCGGGTTCGAATCCGCTTGCTGCCGTTTCGAACCTTTAGCAATTTCGTTCGTCCCACGTTGCCACAGTTCACACAGCTGTATTAAGAAGTACCTGGCTTCAGAGATAAGTGGGTGTATGAACTGAATTGTCTTCGCGTAGTAATTACAACATAGCTGAATGCTTCTCAGAGAAGTCGAGATGGCGTTGGAATGAACAGGTCTGGTGAAGGGTAACGAGCTCTGAACAACCCTTGTGACTGGATACCGCACTATATAACAAGGTAGCCTTGCCTTTATAAATACGTTGGTGATAACAACTAAAATATTGTATTTTTGTGTAGTAAACAACTGATAATAGATACAACCAACTGCAATGGTTTTGTTCAGCCTTGGAGACTACAAACTGTCCTCACTACTGATGAATTGACATGATTAGCTAAATTTAACAAGATTGCCACTCAAAGCAATACATCCCAGGTGGCAAATGAATAAGGAATACATTGGCTTATCGGGATTCCAACAATTATTCATTGAAGTGTAGCCCGCCCTTGTGAGATATTTGTCAATTTAATATCTAAGCAAATTCATTCTATTTGATGCCGTCTTAATATCCTTGTCTCAAGTTTTGTCATCACTTATTTGTTCTTCTTTGTTTTATTTCTATCTCGTCTATGGATCCAATATATATATATATATATATATATATATATATATATATATATATATATATATATATATATATATATATATATTATTGGAATCGTACTTGTCAACACAAACCAATTATGATGTGTCATCATGACACAGCAATTCTAAACATTCAGGTCGCAGACCACTTGAAATATCACATGACAGACACTTTTCCTTTGAGCGATAACACAACTACATACCTGCACGAGATCAGAGATGACACGTCTCTGAAAACAAAATTGTCATATATAAAGAACGCCGATCGCACCAAATAACAAAGTAAGGTGATCTTAGAACTGCTGGTACATTAAGAGAAGAATCCGACTGCGGTATACCGAAGCAGACATAATGTAAGTGTTTGTTTATCGTTACAAGTTCACCACTTAGGAATATGTCGATGGTGGCGTGGCTGGTTTTGGTAAATTATGTTTATTCGAGCGATAGCGTAATATAAAAGCAACATTTCGGCGAATAAAATTATATATATTCCCTTTGTTATGTGTCATATGTTTTCCGAAATTGGTGAAGTGAGTGTATTCACAGTCTCATAATACTCGATTTATCATTTGATTAATCTGAATAAAAATTTCGGTATTATACTGTTTTCTGGAAATTGTTTTGCAATTCACTGATACTTTATGCAGATGAAAGATAATCAATAATTCGCTAATGTTTGCTATCAAATATATTTAAACAAGGCAATCAAGCACTATATGTATTTTCGATTCTCCAGGCATATCGGTACATGTCTGGTATTGGGCATGTTGGTAGCAAGCTTCATGTCCGTCGACGGATCTGTACTGTGGGACATATGTAAGTATTTGATATAACTCATACATATAACATTATAGATACCATAAACACATTTGTATACGTGCATGTATGTATGTATGTATGCATGCATGAGAGACAGAGAGAGAGAACGAAATATAGAGATAACAAAATAGAGAAGGAGAACAAGTGAGAGACAGATGAGATACATACAGACAGACAGAGAGAGAATTAGAAAAGAGATAGATTAATGGTTATCTGTACAGATTAATGGTTATCTGTATATTAACAGAGAGAGAAAAAAAGAGAGAGATTAATGGTTATCTGTATAAACAATTTGTATATTTCATTGCTTATTTATTATTGTCAACACATGCATAACACCTGGCTTCCTCATTCAGTGAACGGTGGCTCGGAACCTATCGTGGGAAAGTGCGACGGTATGGAGTTTGACTTCAGGAGAGAGCTCTGTTGTGTCAACCAGCTGTATCCTCGGGAGACGGGGACCGAGAGCTGCTGTGGCTATAAGTTGCTCGATACCGTCGAAGAAAAATGCTGCCAAGGATTTGTTATTCAGTTCCATGAAAAGTGTCACGCAAATCCGTTGAAATCCAACGAATCATAGATGTGCGTCGAACGTGTGGGGAACATTGTTGCAGTCAGAAATATAATGAACATTATATCACATTCCATCACTGTAAAACAAGAATGGAATAATATGTGGACGTGGCACAGCATGGCAAGCAGCTATGTTAAACATATCGTTTATGCTTGGATGAATAACTTTTTCGTGTTGGCATACAGATGTATATGGGTTTATATATAGATCAATTGTACATATGAGCTACTGTCAATGTACATAACAGTACAAATAAGTGAGTGTTGTAAATAGTTCAACGTTGTATTATTGTAAATTGTAAATTGCAACTATAGACGTAATTGTTGTTTCAATAGAACGGCTTCCAACAAGATTGTGTTATAACAAGTATTCGCGGAAACAGTGTTTGTGAAAATGCATAATACTCCTCGGTGATTTTTTTTAAATGTTAATAAATCATTTACGTCGTCATATGCAAAGAAAGTCATCACTGGTTAACTTCTCCTAAATATAATGTTTTGCGAATTGTCACATTTCTACGTAAAGGTACATCACTAAACTTATTGATTTGTTGACTTACAATACATATTTTGTTGTCAATTGTGCATGTGTGTGCTTGTATTAAACAAATAAACATAATAACCCTCACATGTAGGTTCAGTGGTGCCGCTTTCAAGGTATTCCGGCTTATGTTCTTTCGTTGACTTCGGTCATTCGACCTCAGCATGTCCTGCATATCTTTGCCGAGGGCAGTTGGGACTGTTGCACGTTGTCGCCCTCCCTAGCCAGCAACGTCATCGCATGTAGAATACTGGTTTGTGAATATCTTTGCAGGGGATTCACGTGGCATGCGAAGAACATGTCTCCACCGCATGCGTGTTTACGGTAGAGGGTGTTGTTCGAGATTCGCTGAGGGTATCTGATGCCTATGACCTGTCTCAATTGGCAAAGGTGGAGTGTATAAAACCTGGCCCATTCCGTTGGCGTTAGTCTTCACGTGCCCATATTGTATATGAGCACCGAGACATTACACATATTGTTTAGTCACTGCCAAAGGTCTTGGGATACACGTTTGTGTCTGACACAGAGAGACCACACCTTCCGGAAAGCCACAGCCGCAAGTTGCTTTCTCCATGACATGTCTTGCACGTTCCCAAGAAGAGAACCTAGCTGGCGTGTCATGCGCATGTCCACTCCAGCGTGTCATGCGCATGTCCACTCCAGCACGGCTGCTTCTTCTGTGAATGTTGGTACGTTCAGTTTTGGCTTAATTGATGCTAAAAAACCATTTTGACAGGCGACCAGGAGCGATTCTTTGTACTTCGTCCATGAATTGGCTGGCATTGCTGATGAAGCAACGTCGTTGGCCTATGCCGTATAGTTATGGCATTCCAGTGTCTTCTCGAGGGCGTTGCGGTAATTTTTATCCCAGATCACATAGGGCCGCTTCCAAGTAGTTCACGAAGATTACAGGCGAAATATTGCTTCTTTGTGGTAGAACAATGGGGGATGTAAATGTTGGAAATTTGCCTTTGTTCGAACATTGTTTCTGTAAGGAGCATTCAGATAATTCGCAGTCCCGATTCGCCGAGGCAAGACTCAACAAATGTCATTAGCTTATCTCGCTTAATGGTGTTAAAAGCTCGAGGCATGTCGATACTTTGAAAACGTTGTGTTTTGGCGGCTAGCCAACGATAGCTAACTGTACGACATTTGCAGTGCTGCGGCTATGTCGAATTCCACATTGCCTTCCAGAAAGGAATGCGTCGACGTTGTCTGATCTGCGTGCAAGTACTACTAGTGACAGTGAGTCTGTTACGGCATTAAGTAGTACTATTGGTCTTAGACTGGTCAATGCACCTACTAGGTTTCCAGATTTTGAAAGCTTTGATAGTGTTAGCTGTTCATTTAATGCAGGGTGGAAGAAGTCTGCTTTACGTTTCGGAAGTATTTCGGATCCGCATTTTAGTAGTTCGCCCGGTAACTCGTCTCTTCCATTAGCTGGGCTGTTACTAAGGCCGTTCATTGGGCGTTCTACTTCTGCGTCGGTGATCGGATGTTCTAGATGGCGATGTTCACCGATGAATGCTGACATTCCATGGTATATTTCCTAGGAACTGGTCACTGAATAAGTCAGGCACAAGCTTTCCCAATTCTACCGGATCTATAACTGCTCACCATTGGTCGTCGTGTCTTGTGGGTTGCTTGTACAGCTTGCGATATTTGTCAAACTGGTCCAGTTTGACAAATGCATTTTCAAGTGTTTTTCGTCGGATGAAATGCTCCAGACGGTTACGTTCGTGTTTCAACGTGTTGCGTGTTTCGATGTATGTTGCGTTGTCTAGCATCTTCTCTTTAGTTTGATCAGGTAGGTGGTGTGATAACGATCGAAGATGAAACTGCCTTGCCGATGGCTTTCACGACCGAGTCCATTCCATTTTGTGCGGTATCTGTTGTTTTGGGTTTTGCGTTTACCTCGTTCATGCGTGACTTGAGGTGGAATTTGTAGTTTCTTGCTGCGTCTGCGTTTGAAAGGTTTTTGACGCGATAGTGCCTTGAGGTGGACAAAGTTGATCTTTTTCCGTCCCCATAGGCCAAACACTCGGCTAAGTCTGATGTGACTGGTGACAAGCCTGTGGTCGCTGTCTAACGCATTTCCAACGTACGACCGCGCATTGAACAGCAGCGATTTCTGTGATTGACGGCAAACGATGAAGTCGATCATATTATTTATGACGACTTTACATCCGGTTATTGGGTTCGTGCGTTTGTGCTGATACGTGGTTTCATATCGTACGGAATGTGAGAATGCTGTGTAACACACAAACTTGTTGTGCGCTTCCAAGAATTGTGCGAGAGCTGTCCCGTTCATATTTCTTCGTCCACTCGAGTGTCTGCCCATGAATGTTTCATCTTTTTAACGAAGCCTGAGTTTTGAATTGAAATATCCGGCAATGTAGAATATTACGCTGGACGAGTTGGTTGTAGCGACCTGGACTTTGTGCGCATCCTATTTTATGTAATCCTTCTGGAGATGTTTAAAATCAGTGTACGCTGCTATCGCAGAATGGGATATTTTCATTTTTATTTCTCAAATAGTTATGGTGGTCATCGGTGGATTTTGTCTCATGTTGGTTGGCCTCTGACTGACCATTCACCATGTGGGTAAAAATAACTCCATCGTCGTAACTACAGCTCTTTATACGACCAGGTAATGTACGCCTCAATCATGCACTGCCTTGGGGTTCCAAGAATAAACTTCTCGTTGACATCTTGCCACTTCTTCTTCCACAACTTGCAATATCTGATGGAATTTAGTGTCAGTATTATGTTTCTAACTTACGTTGGCACTTTTAACTATGTTTTCTTTCTTCTCGTTGTTTGATCTTCCTATTCTCTCACATCGGCTCTTCCCACGGCCAGCTTCCAGCCAGTCTCTTGGCCATAATACACTGAACCTATATTCTCCATGTAGTTGACCTGCCAATGTTCTGCGTAGGTCTAAACGCTGAGGTGCCTGGTGTCCTCGTACGGTGGAAATGTGGGAGTGTCCTCACTATTGCTTTTGCAGAATGTTTCTCTATTTTTTCTATATTCCACCACTTCCTGTAGCATGATTATTTTGATTGTGTTACTTTTATATTTCTCATATCTCTTCATGAGCTGCTGGAATTTGACTTGTCTCTTGTTGTAAACATTATCCCATTTTTCAATTAGAGTTTCATCATTCATCGTGTGTAATTGTGATGATGACTTTGTCAGTACATTGCGTGCTGCCACCTTCAGGGACATGTTGATATGACAATGGCAAAGACACACATGCAACTGGGTGAGCCTGATGATTGTCCGCATAGAGAAGTGCGCGTACATCCGACATTAAACACACTGGAGAAGATAAGACATATAATGTTACAGTAATCAGTGATTTATTTTTTAAAGATCACATACACAATATTTAGCATGTTATTGTATTTTATAGACAATAATATATGTATATGTATATGTATATGTATATATATATATATATATATATATATATATATATATATATATATATATATATATATATATATATATATATATATATATATATATATATATATATATATGTATATGTATTGAATATATATATATATTTAATATATATATATATATATATATTTATTTATATCCTCAATAATGCATTATAATGAAACAACATTCCGGTTGAATATCATTCCACGGAATGTACGCAAACATTGTAAACACGTAATGCATAGTTCAGATTACAGATACCATCGACATTCCTTATGTACAATAAACAACAATGGCGTGTGCGATATTAATTAGCAGATATAAATATTCCGTCATGCGTGAAATATACGTACAGTCAAGCGTAGACGATTGGTGATAAATGTCTACTTTGGAGCATGTGATCTGATCACAGTATATTTCTAGATATGCTAGATTAGACTACCAATGTGTTTACACATGTTGCAGGGAAACTGATGTTGGTGTTCATACCAAGGGTGGTGTGTAGCCTCTGTGGTTACTTATGTGTCAATGGCTGTGATGAATTCTTTTAATTGCGTGTAAAAATATCGATAACGAATATCTTGCACGCATTGAATCAGTGAACATGAGAGAGAGTAGTTCACCCATGCGTTGAACTGACGCATGACAAAAGTCCAGTATGCAGCAAGATGCGACATGTCCACTCTCCCTCCACGGAAGAGTCTTGTAACGTAAATTATATTTACATCGTTACAGTTGTTCTGTTTCTACGAGTCGTGCTTCACCGGATGGATGAGACACTTGTCATGGAACTGAATAACAAATCCGAGGCAGCATTTTTCTTCGACGGTGTCAAGCAACTTATATCCACAGCAGCTCTCGGTCCCCGTCTCCCGATGATACAGCTGGTCGCCACAACAGAGCTCTCTCCTGAAGTTGAATTCCTTGCCGGCGCATCTTCCTTTCGGGACAGTGTCATCGTCATCTGTAGAAGAAAGTCAAGATATGATGAGTGAATCAAAATTTACTGTAGATAGAGTCAAACGATAAACACGAGATAGTTATTTACATTGACATACGTCTGAAAAATAAACGACTAGATGTCAAGGTCATTTTACAATGAGACTCAAAACAATGCAGACAGGTGAACAGAAGATATACGAGATTGGTCTTGGTAAAGTTTCATTGTCCATTAATAATATGTGCTGCTATGTGCGCGTCTACGTATTGTTATCCACACATATACGTTAGATCATGTCGGTGTATATAGGTGCGTGCGTGCGTGCGTGTGTGCGTGCGTGCGTGCCTGTGTTCGTGCGAGAAGTTACTGTGTGGCAATTAACAGGACTATTGATTACACTAGTATCCTCAATTTCACTTGATAGGATAAGCAAATTCGATCAATACAGTACCATTCAGTTGAATATCACATGCCTTTCTATAATAACAATTGAATGCGTATATATTTTGACTTATCCCACTGTCATATCTCCCCATAGAGTGAACCCGTCGACAAATGCAGAACTCGCCACCCATGTGCCTAGAACCAGAACTACGCCAATGTGCCTGGTAAACAAAATAAAACAACAACATTGTTCATGGAGTGTATATATTGATGCGAGTCATCACCTTATCCCAAATTATACAAAACTAGACTAAGGCTGCACATAACATTTAGTCACCACCCTGCCGCATTTCCTATGTTCGCCAACCGTTGTAAAACGGGAATATGTTTGCAAACCCAACTGATTAATAATGAGGAAGCTAATGTCGCTTTTTCAAATAAACACTCAGGAGGCGAGCAACCTTAATGGCATAGATAAGTATCAAGTTCTCTACTCCATTGACGTGACAGGATAAATTTGTTTTGTAGTTTACATCGCTGTAAATATGTTCGCCGCTTTGATGTCGTCATGTCCTATCATCGGGGTAACCCCCTGACAGAACATGCGACACATTGACGAAACATAATCCTCGTTTTCATTATCATGTTCTACTTAGAAGCACGTATATTTGTCATGACATCCCATAAGTCAAATGTAAGGTAAAATTAGCATGGGCGGAACCAATGACTTATATCAACATTAACGTAGAATGTATTATGTGTTTTCGTTGGTTAGCGTTCTCCGTTCCATCAAGAGAACACACAGCAACACGACACAACACAGTTTGGTTTATGAAAATCCTAAGCACTTTTTGATTGCATTTGTTGTTTCATTTCTGTGTGCAAAACATGTTGTTAGCTCGATGACGTGATTAGTTGAGAAACAGTAAGGAGAAACCAACACTTACATGATGTCTTCTTCGGTGATGTTCTGTCTGTAACAACGATGATTCTTTAGACAAGTAATATGTCGATTGCGACCGTCTTATTTCCACAATGTGAAAAGCATCTCTTATATATGGTAATATATTACTACAAGAAAGGTGCCCAGTTCCACTACGCGCTTCCATTTACTAACCGCTCGCTATAGACGTTTTTGACGAGGGCCGCTTGGAGTGCTCTTTACAATTCTTTCTGAGAACTGTAGTGTCGTGATATATTTAATGTACATTGTATTTGCATATAATGTGCAACTCAGAATTAGATAACAATAAAAGAACGTGTCATTGTGCGAGGCGCACGTAGATCCGCCTCTAAATATGCCTGTTTAGTTGAGAAGCTATGAGGAATGTCACGCACTGTTTTTTAAAACCAATTTTGGACAAGTGTTGTGTTCACCGTGTTGTTATAATACATGAAACAGGAGCCAATTATTCAATTTGTATATATTGTTACATCATCCTTCGGAGGGACACATATCATTACCGAACGATTGTATTGATAAGTTGAGGGTGTTAAGCAAAACTCTATTATATTATGTGTGCGTTCTGTTAGATGTGTTAGTATAATCCAGCTAGTGTATATATGTATGTTTGTATGTCCTGCTCCTCCTCCTAGACGCTTTTCGTCCCGATCGCCAAACTTTCAGGAGTTCATCACAGTTTTTTTCGAAATTCAACTGCCCTTACTAGAAACAATCGAATTACCCTTTTTAGTTATTACGCACAATAGTCTGGAACGACATGCGAACAATTGCGTACCTACGTTGAACATATTTAAACAATCATAATTCCAACAAGGAATACAACATAACGTCAGTGGAATTTACACATAAATCATGAAGCTAACGTCAGAATGAAAACATCGATCGATTCGAAGTTGGAATATTTTTGGAAACGACAGATCACGTGTTGTTTGGTGCGGTACATTTACTTGCGGTTACATGGAAATGTTTACCGAAATCCCTTTAGCCATCCATGTATATCTTAAAGTATGAACACATTTCAGCACACTGAAACGTATAGTTTCTAAACCACAAACCGTATTTATTGCAACTACCCCAACTTGGCCTACAAACTACGAGGCCTTGATTTAAGGTTGATTCGTTATTAAGGGACACTTCATAAACTGTCGTCCTCAATCAAACTACGAGGTAGTAGTAGTGAGTTTAGAGATCGAGATCACCAACTCTGTGAAGCACTTTGAGTCCATGACAGGTTTCTTTCATTTATCCGTGTGAGATCTTTTACATCCCCTGACCTTTAATGTCTTTACCGAAAGACACGGGCAATGTGTGGTGAATGAAATTGGCCAAGTTTCAAAACTGCAGTAAGTGGACTTCAACCCTGGTCCCCTCGACCGATCGACAGTCCGACGCTTCACGTCATCTCGCCCTGCATCAAAACAAGAGTTACCCACTTTAGTACTGCTATGCAACAGACGGTAGACCTAATATATGCCGAATTTAGTTTTTCTAAATATTGAATAATTATGAAGACTAACTTATTTTAATGTTGATACTCGATCATTTCTTAATCGGAATGTGCAACCGTTTTCATTAGCTAACCGAACGACTGTCTTACGGGACACTGCAGCGATGAGTGTGTTAGTGTTATAAAATAGCGGCTCGTTAAAATAACACTCAGACAAAACGTGTTACTATGTTTTTTGCACTGTACGGGCCGTCGTGGAAGAAATCGACACGTGTTACTATTCGTGATCAAAGAAGGCAGTCTACAGTTATTGACTCTAGTTCTTCAAATGGGTCAATGTCAAACACGGCAAAAAAATATGTATGTGTGCATTGTGTGTGTGTGTGTGTGTGTGTGTGTGTGTGTTGTGTGTGTGTGTGTGTGTGTGTGTGTTTGTTTGTGTGTGTGTGTGTGTGTGCGTGTGTGTGCGTGTGTGTGTGTGTGTGTGTGTGTGTGTGTGTGTGTGTGTGTGTGTGTGTGTGTGTGTGTGTGTGTGTGTGTGTGTGTGTGTGTGTGTGTGTGTGTGTGTGTGTGTGTGTGTGTGTGTGTGTGTGTGTGTGTGTGTGTGTGTGTGTGTGTGTGTGTGTGTGTGTGTGTGTGTGTGTGTGTGTGTGTGTGTGTGTGTGTGTGTGTGTGTGTGTGTGTGTGTGTGTGTGTGTGTGTGTGTGTGTGTGTGTGTGTGTGTGTGTGTGTGTGTGTGTGTGTGTGTGTGTGTGTGCAATACATGGTTAATCAGCAATTACGTGCATGTGAATAAGTATTGTGAAATTCCGAATTAATAATTAGCATAGACCACGCACATACATTGACAAATCACCAGTTGTTTTATGCACGTGCGACATTGATTTGGTCATACGTGTATCGTGAAGGTCTGTCTAGTGAAGTGCGTGGTTACAACATTATTTTAACAGCTTGACTTCACATTCGTGAACCAAACTGTCTTTGGCTATGGTGTTTTTTTTACATGTTCCGTGTGATCATAAAGGCATCTACCTTGAGGCAAAATGGGCAAATCTGACAAAGATATAAACACATACGCGTTACATTAGTACTTCGATAAGATTTTCCATTTCACACACTTGTGTCATTCTCACAATTTCAGAGCAGCTGTGGTTATTTGAATCAACATATTCAAAATGTGACACCTTCTCAAAAGCGTCACTTAAGACCACACGTGATGCTAAGCATTCCTGTCAAAAACTATGCGTATTGAAACTAGCACATGCATCTTCATTCATGTATGACGTAAGGGGAAATATGATATATATATATAATGTTATATATAATGTCGGCTTCTGTAGAAAGAATGCATGAACGTTGTGTTCATTTCTTTTAGAGAACAACTTGATATTGATGAATCATGCATTTTAGCCCAATTGAAGGTGTTGAATTATCAGTGTTCGACAGCAACAAATGTTACTGTAATGTGGTATGATTAATCGATAACACGTTAGCCATATGCACACAGACACGTATTCTTTATACATAACATTGTTCGCATAAAAGTAGCAGTTAACTTGACATTAAAACGCAAGGAAAAATGTAAAACAACAATAATTAAAGTTGTTTGATTAAGAAAAAAAACTTAGGTGTTCAATGAATCAATCTGACATATAATTATCGATGTTTGATCACGAATGTTTAGTCAATGTTTTTTATGTATTCCTTCCAATATGATTATTTGTAGATGTTTACCATTTACCCAGTTTCTATCTGGTTCTGCGTATGTGTGATAATGAAATATGCGAATACAATAAACATCTAACTAAACGTAATGTAGCAAACTGTTTTTAATTGACTTTAATGAGGATATTTCATTTAAGCACTTTTGTTTAAAAAAAAATTCCATACTGCTTTGTTCGTGTACAATGTTTACTCTCTGTCAATGCTTACACAGCTGACGAATTAAGAAACACATACGTACGTTGTTGCTGAGTAACCATGAACCAACACAATGTCTACGCGTACACATTTCTATCAAGTAGTATTGGCATAGGTGCGACTCGCAGTCATAATGTTTACACATTTGAAGAAATCGTATGAAACTAATCAGGTTAGATCAACACAATTACACGTGTTGATTTCCATCCACGATGCTTTGTCTAGCGTGGCACTCAGTGTGGCAAGTCTTAGTGCACGTACGGAGAGACGAGCTAAACATTTCTTCCAACAAATATTAAATTCCGACTATCAATTATTTTTTCTCAAACCGCCACATGAAATCAACCTTCTCCTTCCCCGTCGCCCCAGCTAATACTTAGGAAATAGTGGCATGCGCCGATGGATTACCCTCCCACAATTCTCCTCTCCTTAATGTTATATCCAGCAGGAGAATTTCCATCCTTGTAGTTCTTTTAACTTGGAACCTCTGTATTTTTTTTACAAAATTATTGTTTTCAAACATGATAAAGAACAGTTAATAATTATTGTTTTTTATATTCTTGCGGTGAATGTTTCATTGAAATTGGGGGACAAGTAATACATTAATTAAATAATTTAACCATCAATCTGCATGTCTGTTCTCTGATCTGGTTGTCCCTAGCGGACAACCAGACAACGAACGGCAGGCATTTTTCATACTCTCCTACAGTGAAGCCACTCAGCGCCACTCAGAATATCACCACTCGACAATCAATTCAAAATGGACAGTTTGGAGTGGTGGGCTGGGCAACTTCATTGTTACGTCATTGCAAATAAGTATAGTTTCAAACAAAAACGAACCGTATTGTGTTCCTAGACATATTTTCAATACAGGCACTATTCACAACTGCATACAATTGAAACTGCGATTCCTTGACAACAATTACGAGTTTACCAAATAAAATTAAAATGTGCAGAATTTGCACATCAAATATAGGTTGGTGAAATGATGGGTGGTGTCACTGTTTGGCAGTTTCTGTTACACCCGTGTCAATTGTGAACGACTACGCTCCGACGAAAGACACTCATATTTTTTCAGATGCAAATTTTTAATATGCACCGGCACTGCGGCGAAACCGGGAACTAATCGAAGCTGCAGCGTATTTGGCCTGCTGGTTTTGTAAAACCAAAAGACAAATAAAGTTTTTTAAGTTTTATGTCAGTATAAAGAACATTATACTGATATTAAACAAGTTTGATATTAAACAAGTTTGACTTGTACCCAAATTAAATTAACCGCATCCTGAAACAACTACCGCCACGCGGGTTGTCCGTGCCATTCTTAGTTCGGCTTCGAACGTTCGTATTTAACGATAGGACACATAGTGGCGTATTGGGGGGGGGGTCATTGGGCAAAGGCTTAAATTTTAGATTTGTTCGTATATAACCTGTTGCGCCATTATGTGGTAAACTAATGGGTCACTAAGCTTGGCCTGCTTTGAGAGATATGCCAGTGATATCACATATCGACGGGATGTACCCGTCAATCAAAATTCGTGGCCATCCACGACGGACGACTCGCCAATTTGACGGGATGACGGGTTTCTACATTAATCGTTGCTGCAGGAGGATTTAAACGCCGATCCTCTATGTTGAGAGTCCGACAGTCTTTAATAGTTCGATTCGCCCATGTGTACATACTAAATAATTTAACAGTGCGTCCTGAAGTGCGGTACTGACAGTGGCGCTTGGGTGTGTGTTGACAGGAGTGATCGAACTCATTGGGCGTATTTGTTTCCGGCGCTAAACTGCTCTAGATTATGGATTCGGTACAGTGGAGCTGTCCCGCTGAAGCTAATGCATACACCTATTTAATAAAGATATGCTGTCAGTGAAGAGGATATCATTAATGCTAGTGTTTTCTTCTAAAGTTGTGTTGAAGAATGTTATGATCATGAGTGCGAGTGTGCCAATGATATTTCTCGAAACCGCTACTGTCGTAGTTTATGATTTACGTCTCTCAAATACAAATTGCACGACGACAAGTATAAACGACGATGTGAAATAATAAATAACTGAAAAAAAACTTTCTTAAATTGGCCCTTTTACAGTACTACAGTTATTAGTAATTAAGCGAGGAATCAAGTAATCGTATGCATCTACAATAGTTTGCTATAATATGTACATGTAACATTTATTATGAGAAACCTTTATATCTTAACAGTAGATAATGCTATTTTGCAATCAAAATACAAGTTCATTTGCTTTGTAACAATATACAGTTTTCTATTATATTTGCATCGCATGCATCCATTACAAGGCGCCATGTTGGTGCAATATATGGTCCATCGCGAGGGGTGTGGCAGCGGATTTCCATTAATGACAGTACTTACACACAACTCAGTAATAACAGTATTTAATGTATACATTTTTGGGAATATCAAAATGCTCACTAAATGGACTCAAAAACAAATACACGGACAAGGTAATGTATACTCTTAGTCACTATTCCACTATTAGTACTATTCCACTATTAGTACTATTCCACTATTAGTACTATTCCATTGATGAAATACAAGCTACAAAAACGTATATCCAACGAGAAACCGGAGACAAGCCAGTTGAGCTGAACGAGGACAGAAACCACTTTACTCGATTATTTTAATTATCCAACTCCTAACCGGAAACCAGTTAAGTTGTCAGTTGCCAAAAGATCCTTGTTTGCCGTTGATGGAGCAACACTACATTACCCGGCGAAGAGCGTGGTGGCCATTTTCAAAATGGTGAAGTGCTGTTGCGCTAAGCAAACAAAAGGATGCACACGCGGCCCCATGAAGATAAGGGAGATGATGTTATTTCTATAAACTATCGGCTTGAATTATAGTATAACTATTGTCTTATATTGAGAATATGAAAGCCATGTTAAGTTTCACTTTCATTTTTATATAGACAAATGTGAGAACTGTCAATAATTTCCTAGTTTAAGTTTTGTTGTAATTTGATGCTGTCATTATATACAGTAAATGTTAGAATCAGACCTTCGTCCGATTACATTTTCACGAGTACGAGTATGAATGTGAGTACGAGTACGTTGGTGATGGCTGCGTACGAGTACGTTGGTGATGGCTGAGTACGAGTTCGAGTACATGACTAAAAGTACATATTGTAGTATATGGAAATATGCCCTAAAACTAGGCTGTTCTACCCTTTCCTGCCCGGAAAACAGCGTCCAACGGGATCAATATACTGCGGTCGATCAAGGCATCAATACAGGACCACCCGAAATCAAAGTATATGGAGGAATCCTAGAAGTTGTTTAACACTTCACGTATTTAGGGAGTGACCTGTCCCAGAAAGCCACCATCGAGGCAGAAATTCAGCCAGTATCGAGGAAATGATTATGCAAAATCAGCTCCGCTGGACTGGCCACTGCGTCATAATGCCAGACTCCCGCCTCCCCCGAATGGGCCTGTACTCCCAGTTGACTCATGAATTGAGAACCCGTGGTGGGCAGAGAAAAATATATAAAGACACTGCCAAAGACAACACGAAGAAGGGTCATATTAACATCAACACTTGGGAGGCCATGGCTGCCGACCGTCTAACTTGGCGCCGCAGCATCCACGAGGCAGCGGCCCGCTTCAAGACTGACCGCCTACTTCACGAGGCGGATAAGAAAGGAGAGGGAGATGTCTCAACACCTGCATATCTTCCTTCCACCCGGAACCTCATGCAATAATATCGACACATCAACGATCGAACCACGACCAAACCTTGGCAGATGTCATCGTCGTTTCGAGGGACCGCTGATGATGATGACATATTGTAAGATATAGTAAATTATTAGTAATAGCATATTTTTTTAATAAAACTTGTTAATTAATTTATATAATTCAGGAATAACTGATTATGCAAAAGCAGTTGATCATATTTTTTATGAGGAAAACCGTAAAAATACATATATTTCATGAAAAAGTAACACAATTATAGAGCATTAAGCGTACGGTAAAACTTGGAAAGTCACGTTCAAGCACTGAAACAAGGATGTTCATTGGTCATTTTATTTTCCTTATTTCCCATTGCACTTAGTGAACATCAGCTGTTCGAATATAATGTCTTCAAGGGAACATCGCTCAGGGCGGAAGACTTTCCCAGCAATGCTGAATAGTCTCGTGGCTGACGAGGCTGTGATACTAAGGTAAAGATGGACTAACTGGGACAGAGTTGGAAAGTTGCTGTGATGTACCTTCCAGAATTATAGAAGGTCGCTGTGACAGTCAGTGCACGGTTGTACACTTGCATAAACCAATCATTATCTAAGGTCAACGTCTTAGAAAAACCTAGCATTAAACTTCAGCTACCTCTGTAATGAGTGGGCAATTGCCAAGCTTGAGCAGTGTTAAGCAAGTTATGAAATAAAGCAATTAGCATGAGGTATGAGGCACCAAATGATGTATCACCAGAAACGTCAAGGACTGTTATTTTTGTTTAGCAATTCTCTTATATCTTTAGTATTTACATTATTATAATAATAACATAATCAGTATAACCATTATATAAGTACCTTGACAAATTGCATTTATTGGTCTCGGACCAGAACTACCTACGTAATCAATGTAGTGAGTCTACTAGTGAGAAGATTTGTACAAACTGGAACAAAGGGTTGTGTAATAATTTCAACGAAGACTACTGGTGTTGTGTGACTTGAGTCACCATATACATAGACTCAGCTAGTTTTTAACAATGTCCCTTGTATGAGCAACAAAGGCATTTTAGGCTAACTGATGAATGGGACTTTATTATTCACCATCATAAAACATTAATATGTGCTTTATTTGTTGATTTCAACTGAATATTTACAGTTTATTTCAAAATACATTTAATAGTTATGCGACATGATCTTCTTATTTGACATTATATGGTATATACTTGTATATATCCAAGAATGAAATATATGCAATTTGAAAGAAAAAAAATTGCGACATTACATATAAAGTTGCAATACTTATCTTAACCTCTAGCAAATTTAATTAGTATGTGTTACTATGTATGCGCGTTTGTCGCAACTTGCTAAATGATGTAAGCATTGAAATTTCAAATAATGAAGTCCACATATATTGCAGTCTCTGTCACGACTGATATGGCTAAGGTCGGTTGCGTTTCAACGGGATGTCGTAACACTTGTCAAGCTTGTCAATAACAAATTCGTTGCAACATTTTTCTTTGGTGTAGTCGAACAGTTTCCAGCCACAGCAGCCCTCGTTCCCCGTCTCCCGAGGATACAGCTGGTCGCCACAACAGAGCTCTCTCCTGAAGTCAAACTCCTTGTCGTCGCATTGTCTCAACGTATTTGCCGGTTGGTCACGATGCCCTGGAGAGGGAAGTACCTAATTAGACAAAGACCAAATTACGATATCCAGTAAACAGAACAAACCAATCAGAATAGAAACGTGGAAGGGAACGTTCTCTCCTGAAGTCAAACTCCTTGTCGTCGCATTGTCTCAACGTATTTGCCGGTTGGTCACGATGCCCTGGAGAGGGAAGTACCTAATTAGACAAAGACCAAATTACGATATCCAGTAAACAGAACAAACCAATCAGAATAGAAACGTGGAAGGGAACGTATAACGTAATACATTCGTAAAATGGCTCAAAGATTAACTAAATATAAATTGTTCATATCAATGGCAGCATTAATGTAAAACACAGTGATTCCTGTTAGAAAAGACTTAAAAAAACGGTGTAGATACTCGATGGAAAATCCTTATATCGACATTTAAAAAAATAGAAAGATAAAATATATACAAAACAACATATATATGAAATATGCTACTATTATATAAGTCAAGTGGAATTCACAAACAAAATCACACTTTTGAGTTCCTCTTTTTCATATTGAGCAATACTCCTTTTTAATGGTAGGTAAATAGACAACATACACTTAAACAGGTGGCTAGAAGTAAGCAAAGAAGTGAAATACTGTAATACAATAGTTGTTAATATGGTAAGTGCAGAGCCCTTTTCAGTTCAATTCTGAATTTGACCAAGGAGTTTGCCTCTGAAACTACGTAGAGGAAGTCGTTCAATTGTGGAATTGTTTTTGAAAAGATACTTTATTTGTGATAACTTGAGTTATTAGTTGGTGCGCACATACATAATATAGTGATTTGTGCATTGCGAAGTAGGAATGAAGCAGTAAAATTCACAACATTCACTAACCGACCGATTACAATGCTCGTTGATACTACATGTATGCATTCATGCATATTTGCATATATACTATAATTGAATACATGAATATGTAAATACATGAATACATCATTGCATATTATGCATACAAGCATATGATGCTCAATTTATTCGCAATGGTTATTATAATGCAATGGGCCAAGCATATGATCAACTGCTTACCATAAAGAGTTGCATATATTTACTGTGATTATATGCTTGTGTGCCCTGGCCTATGCCAAAGTCATACCTTTAAAAATGAACGCATCGACGAAGACAGAGCTTGCCACCAACGTGCAGAGTACCAGAACTATGATGATATGCCTGTGAAAAGTAACAATAACAATATGTTAACAACATGCTGCAGCTACTTTATTGCAGGCACAATAAAATAATAAAACGACAAGGGGATATAAATTAATGCATTTTAGACAATCGTTTGAAAATTCAGCCTTTATTGAGAAAAACACCGCACTGTGTGATTAGTTTAATTAAGTTATGTTGTTCGATTGGTATATTCCCCTGGTTTTTATTCCAATAACCATTTTGTGATCCAGTACCCTTAATGGCGATGTTGATTAAGTTAGTCAGTGTACAGACGTTACAGCATAAAGCATAATTTACAAATCATATTCTATAAACGCCCATAACTTTATTATTGAAATGTTTTTTATTGCTGTCCTCAGCCTGGCCGCTGGAGTTCTCATTCAAAATTTATTTCTTCTTTGACAAAATCACAATTTAGTTTTACCCTCAGCGGTATCAAGCATTGGTATGGGGATATTAATAATTTGACACGCATGCACACGTATGCACGCACACACACACACACGCACGCACGCACACACACACAAACACACACACACACACACACACACACACACACACACACACATACATTGCACATTAATGTGACACTGAATACCTGCTGACTCATTTCTCAGTAGTGAACTGTGAACGAAAACCAAAACTTACATTATGTCTTCTTCACTACGCTCGTGTCTGCAACAATCGTGGTTCTCCTGTGAAGTTGTCAGTAAACTATGACTGCCTTAATTCATCGTGCTAATATAGGGCAACGTTATAATTATATGGTAATCCTTTCTTGAGTTAAACGTGTCGTGATCGACCTCTCCATGATACACGTGTACGTGTCTACCGTGTGGAGATGTAGTGGTATGCACATAGCTTTAATACATATGCTGATTTGCTAGCATACAGCATAATGTGTTAGACAAATCATCATATGGTCGAATATTATGAATTGTTTTTAGGGTTTTTACATACTTCTGCCTCGCGAATACAAGCAATACGTTTCTGATGAGTATGACTAATAGACAACATACTGTTGCTATCAAAACACCTACAAAAATGTTTTCAACTATGTTTTTCACATTTGTCAGGATCGAGATTGTCATGTTAAAGGTTTATCGACTACACATTTAATAGACGACATCCTTTCGGATACCACCAATAAAAATAACACAGTGCAAACAAATAGTGCGACCATTGAATTGTATAATTAAATATAGGGCATTTTCATAGTATAAATGTGATTGTCATATCCAACGCACTAAATATCCATTGATAAATACCAAACTTGAATCGTCAGTCAGAGACAGGCGCAGTAGTGTAGTGGTTAACACATTCGCTTTACATGATAGTGTTCTGAATTCAAGACCCGGACCCGGCATGGGTATGTTTGGTGTAAAAATCTGGCTCTGAACTTTCGAAACTGTGTATCTCTCATGACTCGGATGGTCAGTCTCAATTAATTGGGGACTTAAAAGAACCATTGAGGACGACATGCACCGTGGCAGTTACCACCCTTAATGCCAACTTGTAAAGGTTGGCTTAAAAATAATGTTCTGAAAACGACTGGATACACCATACAATTGTAGTAACCACAACACCCAGACGAGTCAGTTAACAGAACGCTGCCGAGTGTTGGAAAAAACAAATACTAGAAACCACAAAAAATCGACCAGGCCCGATGGAGGACAGGCTGCCCCCGACTATTCGTCATGTTTCTAAAACTACACGGAAAGTGGTGGCAGAACAACATCACAATGTGGGTGCACCAGCAATTGAATCAGACTAGAGTGGTTTAACTATGTTGCTTTCGACCGTTTTTGAAGTTTTCGAATATATATTAATACATTATAAACTCTTATGTTCATTGATGTGTAAACAGGAAATAAAACCCAACAGAAGACCAAATATATTTGTTATTATAGTTATGTTTAGCAAATGTGCGGACAGGCAACTGTTCAGGGGAAGAAACCTTTTGAAAAGTGTTGGTCCAGCTGCCGAGCAACTGCTTCATATGAAATTCATACACTGCTCCTCAGTATAATTTTAACGCTTTTATTTCGCGATAAGTGACCATATATAGACATGTATGCTTTGTAAATGGTTGATACTTATAATTGTTCGTGGGAGAGCAAGTAAAAGTACAAGGCTTCTAACTGTAAATATTGTTAAATCTTGGTAACTACTACAAAACCTAGTTAAATTGAATTAATATGTCAGACACTTGTTTGAATTGTTTAGACCGTACTCCTGTTTGCTATTCGTCGTGTGCAAATTCTATATATACTGTGTATTCCGCAGTCGGAATAATTGGATTGAAATACAGGGTTGTGATACACACAAAGAAGTCACTGCACGTTATGTATGAAGGAGTGGCTTGCTATTAGTTGGTAAGACGACTAGCAGATGAATTCGTTGTACACTGACAGATAATCCGGGAGAACCAACGTAATCAACTGCATGTGCCATTCCATGTTTAATCATGTCAATACATGCACACAGATAATTTGAAATTGAGATACAGGCACAATTCCAATTCCTAATTTACTAGTGTAACTGTGAGATTATACAAAACATTCTTATAAATAAACATTCGTTTTGTGGTTGCTCCTATGTACAAATGATAATCCTGTATAACTGTTGTAAAAGTTCACCAATTACATATGGACCAAATACTAACGGATCCGCTTCCGTTATGTTAAAGACAAGTTTCCCGGCTGTGAATATGTCATTCTTGTAATTGCGTGTGCGATAACCGGCAATGATCGCATTATACATTTAGTCAGCCAATAAGACAATACGTATTCCAAGGGTCAATAAGTATTCCAAACATAGAACACGTTTACAGCATGTGGCATGTGCCATGTCCACATAACCCCACCAGCATTACCCCGAAGGATCCTAGTAACGTTCATTACATTTACAATGTTATCGCCTTAACACGCTTTGCGTTTCTGCTGGTGCTGGTATTGGGCCCGACTCGTGTTTGACCGCGTCGTGGAGACATTTGTCAGCCAGTTGAATAACGAAATTGTTGCAGCATTTTTCAATGGTGGTGTCGAGCACTTTGTATCCGCAGCAGCATTCGTTCCACGTCTTCCGCTCATACAGCTGGTCGACGCAACAGATGTGTGTCCCCATGTCGAAGTCCTGGCCGGCGCACTTCACTTTCGCGTAGTTCTCTGGAATCCATGAAATATATAAATATACTCAGTTGAACAGAAGGCTTGATACCACTACATATACGATTGATATTAGTTAACTGAACGACTGTTTTACGGAACAGTGCCCCACTGAATTTATTAGTATAATAAATAATAATTATTTTCGAATATACACGATTTGTTAATAAAAAAATACACATACCAGTTTTGCGACATATAAGTATAGAGATAAATCGTTTTGCGGCAGTTACTGACATAACAATAAATGTTCACTGTTGAAAGTGAATTATAACGGGTTTTCGTCGGATGATGTATTTGTCTGTTAAATTCATTCATGCAAATACCGGCAGTAAATATAGTAGAGCAATAATTACTAAGCCGCAAAGTATAGCATTGTTTATTTAGATGTTCCTTCAGATTAATAATGTGGGCATTATAATTATACGAAACCCCAACTAGCTCCGTGTCGGTTAATCAATGATAATAGATGTTCATGTGCTTCTACGGAACCAGAATCGCTCAACGGAAACAGTCAAGGTTCCACCACATTAGACATCGGTCCCATGTTGCATATGCTCTTGTATGCCTTTTTTGTACTTACAATTACATATACTTTAACATGCCTTTGTTCCATAGAAATTGTGCATGTGCAACTCATCGTTAATCATCATCAAACAAAGTGTCTTGTCATTATACAATAGCTTTCTACAGTGATTGGCATTAGGCCTTTGTCAATATTTAAATATGTTAAACGTCAAACGTGGCGGAAATATGCATGCGTCTAATGGAGTTTTGCAATTCATGGTTAATCAGCATTAAACGTGTTCATGCGCATGCATTTTGCAATTTGGAATTCATAATTATATATAATAGACTGGGAGAAACCTCATGCATGACTTAAACATATAAAGATATTAAATAAAATAGTAACTAATGGATTAATAAAATTTACGTATTGCTTATAAAGAAAACGTATATTTATGATACACCGATCTTTCACACAAATATTCAACCAACATATATCTAATTGTAATCAATGTTGTAATAGTTTACAAAGTACTTACTGACTTTTTTAAGAGTATGTTCAACACCATCAACAGGGCATGCACCAAGTAAGTATACATAATAAATGTTACATGTAAATTTGATAGTCGTTCATATCATGGGAATGTGATGGAAACCACATCTGGGAAATCTCATATACTGCGTTGACATATTTAATTAGTTGTCCCCATTATAAGTACATAACATACGGTTAGAACGTCGGGCTTGCAACCGAGAGAACCCGGGTTCGAATCCGCTTGCTGCCGTTTCGAACCTTTAGCAATTTCGTTCGTCCCACATTGCCACAGTTCACACAGCTGTATTAAGAAGTACCTGGCTTCAGAGATAAGTGGGTGTATGAACGAATTGTCTTCGCGTAGTAATTACAACATAGCTGAATGTTTCTCAGAGAAGTCGAGATGGCGTTGGAATAAACAGGTCTGGTGAAGGGTAACGAGCTCTGAACAACCCTTGTGACTGGATACCGCACTATATAACAAGGTAGCCTTGCCTTTATAAATACGTTGGTGATAACAACTAAAATATTGTATTTTTGTGTAGTAAACAACTGATAATAGATACAACCAACTGCAATGGTTTTGTTCAGCCTTGGAGACTACAAACTGTCCTCACTACTGATGAATTGACATGCTTAGCTAAATTTAACAAGATTGCCACTCAAAGCAATACATCCCAGGTGGCAAATGAATAAGGAATACATTGGCTTATCGGGATTCCAACAATTATTCATTGAAGTGTAGCCCGCCCTTGTGAGATATTTGTCAATTTAATATCTAAGCAAATTCATTCTATTTGATGCCGTCTTAATATCCTTGTCTCAAGTTTTGTCATCACTTATTTGTTCTTCTTTGTTTTATTTCTATCTCGTCTATGGATCAATATATATATATATATATATATATATATATATATATATATATATATATATATATATATATATATATATATATATATTATTGGAATCGTACTAGTCAACACAAACCAATTATGATGTGTCATCATGACACAGCAATTCTAAACATTCAGGTCGCAGACCACTTGAAATATCACATGACAGACACTTTTCCTTTGAGCGATAACACAACTACATACCTGCACGAGATCAGAGATGACACGTCTCTGAAAACAAAATTGTCATATATAAAGAACGCCGATCGCACAAAATAACAAAGTAAGGTGATCTTAGAAATGCTGGTACATTAAGAGAAGAATCCGACTGCGGTATACCGAAGCAGACATAATGTAAGTGTTTGTTTATCGTTACAAGTTCACCACTTAGGAATATGTCGATGGTGGCGTGGCTGGTTTTGGTAAATTATGTTTATTCGAGCGATAGCGTAATATAAAAGCAACATTTCGGCGAATAAAATTATATATATTCCCTTTGTTATGTGTCATATGTTTTCCGAAATTGGTGAAGTGAGTGTATTCACAGTCTCATAATACTCGATTTATCATTTGATTAATCTGAATAAAAATGTCGGTATTATACTGTTTTCTGGAAATTGTTTTGCAATTCACTGATACTTTATGCAGATGAAAGATAATCAATAATTCGCTAATGTTTGCTATCAAATATATTTAAACCAGGCAATCAAACACTATATGTATTTTCGATTATCCAGGCATATCGGTACATTTCTGGTATTGGGCATGTTGGTAGCAAGCTTCATGTCCGTCGACGGATCTGTACTGTGGGACATATGTAAGTATTTGATATAACTCATACTTATAACATTATAAATACCATAAACACATTTGTATATGTGCATGTATGTATGTATGTATGTATGCATGAGAGACAGAGAGAGAGTACGAAATATAGAGATAACAAAATAGAGAAGGAGAACAAGTGAGAGACAGACGAGATACATACAGACAGACAGAGAGAGAATTAGAAAAGAGATAGATTAATGGTTATCTGTACAGATTAATGGTTATCTGTATATTAACAGAGAGAGAAAAAAAGAGATAGATTAATGGTTATATTTCATTGCTTATTTATTATTGTCAACACATGCATAACACCTGGCTTCCTCATTCAGTGAAAGGTGGCTCGGAACCTATCGTGGGAAAGTGCGACGGTATGGAGTTTGACTTCAGGAGAGAGCTCTGTTGTGTCAACCAGCTGTATCCTCGGGAGACGGGGACCGAGAGCTGCTGTGGCTATAAGTTGCTCGATACCGTCGAAGAAAAATGCTGCCAAGGATTTGTTATTCAGTTCCATGAAAAGTGTCACGCCAATCCGTTGAAATCCAACGAATCATAGATGTGCGTCGAACGTGTGGGGAACATTGTTGCAGTCAGAAATATAATGAACATTATATCACATTCCATCACTGTAAAACAAGAATGGAATAATATGTGGACGTGGCACAGCATGGCAAGCAGCTATGTTAAACATATCGTTTATGTTTGGATGAATAACTTTTTCGTGTTGGCATACAGATGTATATGGGTTTATATATAGATCAATTGTACATATGAGCTACTGTCAATGTACATAACAGTACAAATAAGTGAGTGTTGTAAATAGTTCAACGTTGTATTATTGTAAATTGTAAATTGCAACTATAGACGTAATCGTTGTTTCAATAGAACGGCTTCCAACAAGATTGTGTTATAACAAGTATTCGCGGAAACAGTGTTTGTGAAAATGCATAATACTCCTCGGTGATTTTTTTAAAATGTTAATAAATCATTTACGTCGTCATATGCAAAGAAAGTCATCACTGTCTAACTTCTCCTAAATATAATGTTTTGCGAATTGTCACATTTGTACGTTAAGGTACATCACTAAACTTATTGATTTGTTGACTTACAATACATATTTTGTTGTCAATTGTGCATGTGTGTGCTTGTATTAAACAAATAAACAGAATAACCCACACATGTAAGTTCAGTGGTGCCGCTTTCAAGGTATTCCGGTTTATGTTCTTTCGTTGACTTCGGTCATTCGACCTCAGCATGTCCTGCATATCTTTGTCGAGGGCAGTTGGGACTGTTGCACGTTGTCGCCCTCCCTAGCCAGCAACGTCATCGCATGTAGAATACTGGTTTGTGAATATCTTTGCAGGGGATTCACGTGGCATGCGAAGAACATGTCTCCACCGCATGCGTGTTTACGGTAGAGGGTGTTGTTCGAGATTCGCTGAGGGTATCTGATGCCTATGACCTGTCTCAATTGGCAAAGGTGGAGTGTATTAAACCTGGCCCATTCCGTTGGCGTTAGTCTTCACGTGCCCATATTGTATATGAGCACCGAGACATTACACATATTGTTTAGTCACTGCCAAAGGACTTGGGATACAGGTTTGTGTCTGACACAGAGAGACCACACCTTCCGGAAAGCCACAGCCGCAAGTTGCTTTCTCCATGACATGTCTTGCACGTTCCCAAGAAGAGAACCTAGCTGGCGTGTCATGCGCATGTCCACTCCAACGTGTCATGCGCATGTCCACTCCAGCACGGCTGCTTCTTCTGTGAATGTTGGTACGTTCAGTTTTGGCTTAATTGATGCTAAAAAACCATTTTGACAGGCGACCAGGAGCGATTCTTTGTACTTCGTCCATGAATTGGCTGGAATTGCTGATGAAGCAACGTCGTTGGCCTATGCCGTATAGTTATGGCATTCCAGTGTCTTCTCGAGGGCGTTGCGGTAAGTTTTCTCCCAGATCACATAGGGCCGCTTCCAAGTAGTTCACGAAGATTACAGGCGAAATACTGCTTCTTTGTGGTAGAACAATGGGGGATGTAAATGTTGGAAATTTGCCTTTGTTCGAACATTGTTTCTGCAAGGAGCATTCAGATAATTCGCAGTCCCGATTCGCCGAGGCAAGACTCAACAAATGTCATTAGCTTATCTCGCTTAATGGTGTTAAAAGCTCGAGGCATGTCGATACTTTGAAAACGTTGTGTTTTGGCGGCGAGCCAACGATAGCTAACTGTACGACATTTGCAGTGCTGCGGCTATGTCGAATTCCACATTGCCTTCCAGAAAGGAATGCGTCGACGTTGTCTGATCTGCGTGCAAGTACTACTAGTGACAGTGAGTCTGTTACGGCATTAAGTAGTACTATTGGTCTTAGACTGGTCAATGCACCAACTAGCTTTCCAGATTTTGAAAGCTTTGATAGTGTTAGCTGTTCATTTAATGCAGGGTGGAAGAAGTCTGCTTTACGTTTCGGAAGTATTTCGGATCCGCATTTTAGTAGTTCGCCCGGTAACTCGTCTCTTCCATTAGCTGGGCTGTTACTAAGGCGGTTCATTGGGCGTTCTACTTCTGCGTCGGTGATCGGATGTTCTAGAGGGCGATGTTCACCGATGAATGCTGACATTCCATGGTATATTTCCTAGGAACTGGTCACTGAATAAGTCAGGCACAAGCTTTCCCAATTCTACCGGATCTATAACTGCTCACCATTGGTCGTCGTGTCTTGTGGGTTGCTTGTACAGCTTGCGATATTTGTCAAACTGGTCCAGTTTGACAAATGCATTTTCAAGTGTTTTTCGTCGGATGAAATGCTGCAGACGGTTACGTTCGTGTTTCAACGTGTTGCGTGTTTCGATGTATGTTGCGTTGTCTAGCATCTTCTCTTTAGTTTGATCAGGTAGGTGGTGTGATAACGATCGAAGATGAAACTGCCTTGCCGATGGCTTTCACGACCGGGTCCATTCCATTTTGTGCGGTATCTGTTGTTTTGGGTTTTGTGTTTACCTCGTTCATGCGTGACTTGAGGTGGAATTTGTAGTTTCTTGCTGCGTCTGCGTTTGAAAGGTTTTTGACGCGATAGTGCCTTGAGGTGGACAAAGTTGATCTTTTTCCGTCCCCACAGGCCAAACACTCGGCTAAGTCTGATGTGACTGGTGACAAGCCTGTGGTCGCTGTCTAACACATTTCCAACGTACGACCGCGCATTGAACAGCAGCGATTTCTGTGATTGACGGCAAACGATGAAGTCGATCATATTATTTATGACGACTTTACATCCGGTTATTGGGTTCGTGCGTTTGTGCTGATACGTGGTTTCATATCGTACGGAATTTGAGAATGCTGTGTAACACACAAACTTGTTGTGCGCTTCCAAGAATTGTGCGAGAGCTGTCCCGTTCATATTTCTTCGTCCACTGGAGTGTCTGCCCATGAATGTTTCATCTTTTTAACGAATCCTGAGTTTTGAATTTAAATATCCGGCAATGTAGAAGATTACGCTGGGCGAGTTAGTTGTAGCGACCTGGACTTTGTGCGCATCCTATTTTATGTAATCCTTCTGGAGATGTTTAAAATCAGTGTACGCTGCTATCGCAGAATGGGATATTTTCATTTTTATTTCTCAAATAGTTATGGTGGTCATCGGTGGATTTTGTCTCATGTTGGTTGGCCTCTGACTGACCATTCACCATGTGGGTGAAAATAACTACATCGTCGTAACTACAGCTCTTTATACGACCAGGTAATGTACGCCTCAATCATGCACTGCCTTGGGGTTCCAAGAATAAACTTCTCGTTGACATCTTGCCACTTCTTCTTCCACAACTTGCAATATCTGATGGAATTTAGTGTCAGTATTATGTTTCTAACTTACGTTGGCACTTTTAACTATGTTTTCTTTCTGCTCGTTGTTTGATCTTCCTATTCTCTCACATCGGCTCTTCCCACGGCCAGCTTCCAGCCAGTCCCTTGGCCATAATACACTGAACCTATATTCTCCATGTAGTTGACCTGCCAATTTTCTGCGTAGGTCTAAACGCTGAGGTGCCTGGTGTCCTCGTACGGTGGAAATGTGGGAGTGTCCTCACTATTGCTTTTGCAGAATGTTTCTCTATTTTTTTCTATATTCCACCACTTCCTGTAGCATGATTATTTTGATTGTGTTGCTTTTATATTTCTCATATCTCTTCATGAGCTGCTGGAATTTGACTTGTCTCTTGTTGTAAACATTATCCCATTTTTCAATTAGAGTTTCATCATTCATCGTGTGTAATTGTGATGATGACTTTGTCAGTACATTGCGTGCTGCCACCTTCAGGGACATGTTGATATGACAATGGCAAAGACACACATGCAACTGGGTGAGCCTGATGATTGTCCGCATAGAGGAGTGCGCGTACATCCGACATTAAACACACTGGAGAAGATAAGACATATAATGTTACAGTAATCAGTGATTTATTTTTCAAAGATCACATACACAATATTTAGCATGTTATTGTATTTTATAGACAATAATATATTTATATGTATATGTATATATACATATATATATATATATATATATATATATATATATATATATATATATATATATATATATGTATATGTATTTTAATATGTATATATATATATATATATATATATTTATGTATGTCCTCAATAATGCATTATAATGAAACAACATTCCGGTTGAATATCATTCCACGGAATGTACGCAAACATTGTAAACACGTAATGCATAGTTCAGATTACAGATACCATCGACATTCCTTATGTACAATAAACAACAATGGCGTGTGCGATATTAATTAGCAGATATAAATATTCCGTCATGCGTGAAATATACGTACAGTCAAGCGTAGACGATTTGTGATAAATGTCTACTTTGGAGCATGTGATCTGATCACAGTATATTTCTAGATATGCTAGATTAGACTACCAATGTGTTTACACATGTTGTAGGGCAACTGATGTTGATGTTCATACCAAGGATGGTGTGTAGCCTCTGTGGTTACTTATGTTTCAACGGCTGTGATAAATTCTTGTAATCGCATGTAAAAATAACGCATTGAATCAGTGAACATGACAACGAGAGTAGTTCACCCATGCGTTGAACTGACGCATGACAAAAGTCCAGTATGCAGCAAGATGCGACATGTCCACTCTCCCTCCACGGAAGAGTCTTATAACGTAAATTATATTTACATCGTTACAGTTGTTCTGGTTCTACGAGTCGTGCTTCACCGGATGGATGAGACACTTGTCATGGAACTGAATAACAAATCCGAGGCAGCATTTTTCTTCGACAGTGTCAAGCAACTTATAACCACAGCAGCTCTCGGTCCCTGTCTCCCGAGGATACAGCTGGTCGCCACAACAGAGCTCTCTCCTGAAGTTGAATTCCTTGCCGGCGCATCTTCCTTTCGGGACAGTGTCATCGTCATCTGTTGAAGAAAGTCAAGATATGATGAACGAATCAAAAGTTACTGTAGATAGAGTCAAACGATAAACACGAAATAGTTATCTACATTTACATACGTCTGAAAAATAAACGACTAGATATCAAGGACGTTTTACAATGAGACTCAAAACAATGCAGACAGGTCAACAGAAGAAATACGAGATTGGTCGTGGTAAATATTCATTGTCCATTAATAATATGTGCTGCTATGTGCGCGTCTACGTATTGTCATCCACACATATACGTAAGATCATGTCGGTGTATGTAGGTGAGTGTGTGAGTGCGTGCGTGCCTGCGTGTGTGCGTGCGAGAAATTACTGTGTGGCGGCAATTAACAGGAAGACTGACCACATTAGTATTCTCTATTTCACTTTATAGGATAAGCGAATTCGATCAAATCAGCACCATTCAGTTGAATATCACATGCGTTTCTATAATAACAATTGAATCCGTATATATTTTGACTTATAACACTGTCATACCTCCCCACAGAGTGAACCCTTCGACAAATGCAGAACTTGCCACCCATGTGCCTAGAACCAGAACTACGCCAATGTGCCTGGTAAACAAAATAAAACAACAACATTGTTCATGGGGTGTATATATTGATGCGATTCATCATCTTATACCAAATTATACAAAACTAGGCTGCACATAACATTTAGTCACCACCCTGCCGCATTTCCTATGTTCGCCAACCGTTGTAAAACGGGAATATGTTTGTAAAACAAACTGATTAATAATGAGGAAGCTAATGTCGCTTTTTCAAACAAACACTCAGGAGGCGAGTACCCTTAATGGCACAGACAAGTATTAAGTCCGCTACTCCATTGAAGTGACCGGATAAATTTGTTTTGTAGTTTACATAGTACGTCGTTGTAAATATGTTCGCCGCTTTGATGTCTTCATGTCCTATCATCGGGGTAACCCCCTGACAGAACATGCGACACATTGACGAAACATATTCCTCGTTTTCATTATCATGTTCTACTTAGAAGCACGTATATTTGTCATGCCATCCCATAAGTCAAAGGTAAGGTCAAATTAGCATGGACGGAACCTATGACTCATATCAACATTAACGTAGAATGTATTATGTGTTTTCTTTGGTTAGCTTTCTCCGTTCCATCAAGATAATACACAACAACACGACACAACACAGTTTGGTTTATGAAAATCCTAAGCACTTTTTGATTGCATTTGTTGTTTCATTTATGTGTGCAAAACATGTTGTTAGCTCTATGACGTGACTAGTTGTGAGACAGTAAGGAGAAACCAACACTTACATGATTTCTTCTTCGGTGATGTTCTGTCTGTAACAATGATGATTCTTTAGACAAGTAATATGTCGATTGCGACCGTCTTATTTCCACAATGTGAAAAGCGTATCTTATATATGGTTATATATCACTACAAGTGCCCAGTTCCACCACGCGCTGCCATTTACTAACCGCTCGCTATCGACGTGTTTGACGAGGGCCGCTTGGAGTGCTCTTTACAATTCTTTCTGATAACTCTAGTGTCGTGATATATTTAATGTACATTGTATTTGCATATAATGTGCAAGTCAGAATTAGTCAACAATAAAAGAAAGTTGTTCATTGTGCGAGGCGCACGTAGATCCGCGTCTAAATATACCTGTTTAGTTGAGAAGCTATGAGGAATGTCACGTACCATTTTTTTAAACCAATTTTGGACAAGTGTTGTGTTCACAGTGTTGCTATGATACATAAAACAGGAACCAATTATTCCATTTGTATATATTGTTATATCGTCCTTCGGAGGGATACATATCATTACCGAACGATTGTATTGACAAGTTGAGGATGTTAAACAAAACTGTATTATATTATGTGTACGTTCTGTTAGATGTGTTAGTATAACCCAGCTCGTGTGTGTGTGTGTGTGTGTTATATATATATATATATATATATATATATATATATATATATATATATATATATATATATATATATATATATATATATATATATATATATGTATGTTTGTATGTCCTGCTCCTCCTCCTAGACGCTTTTCAGCTCTATCGCCAAACTTTCAGGAGTTCATCAGTTTTTTTCGAAATTCAACTGCCCTTACTAGAAACAATCGAATTACCCTTTTTAGTTATTACGCACAATAGTCCGCAACGACATGCGAACAATTGCGTACATACGTTGAACATATTTAAACAGTCATCATTTCAACAAGGAATACACCGTAACGTTAGTGGAATTTACATATAAATCATAAAGCTAACGTCAGAATGAAAACATCGATTGATTCGAATTGGAATATTTTTGGAAACAACCGATCACGTGTTGCTTGGTGCCGTACATTTACTTACGGTTACATGTAAACGTTTACCGAAATCTCTTTAGCCATCCATATATATACCTTAAAATATGAACACATTTCAGCACACTGAAACGTATAGTTTCTAAACCACAAACCGTATTTATTGCAAGTACCCCAAGTTCGCCACGAAACTACGAGGCCTTGATTTAAGGTTTATTCGCTATTAAGGGACACTTCATAAACTGCCGTCCTCAATCAAACTATGAGATAGTAGTAGTGCGTTTAGAGATCAAGATCACCAGCTCTGGGAGGCGCCCTCAGTCCGTGACAAGTTTCTTCCATTTCTCCGCGTGAAATCTTTTACTTCCCCTGACCTTTAATGTATTTACCGAAAGACACGGGCAATGTGTGGTGAACGAAATTGGCCAAGTTTTAAAACTGCAGCAAGTGGACTTCAACCCTGGTCCTCTCGACCGATCGACAGTCCGACGCTCCACTTCATCTCGCCCTGCACCAAAACAAGAGTTACCCACTTTAGTACTGCTATGCAACAGTCGGTAAACCTAATATATGCCGAATTTAGTTATTCTAAATAATGAATAATTATGAAGGCTAGCTTATTTTAACGTTGATACTCGATCATTTCTTAATAGGTATGTGCAACCGTTTTCATTAGCTAACCGAACGATTGTCTTACGGGACACTGCAGCGATGAGTCTGTTAGTATTATAAAATAACGGCTCTTTAAAATAACACTCAAACAAACGTGTTACTATGTTTTGCACTGCACGGGCCGTCGTGGAAGAAATCGACACGTGTTACTATTCGTGATCAAACAAAGCAGTCTACAGTTATTGACTCCAGCTCTCCAAATGGGTCAATGTCAAACACGTGACTCACGGCAAAAGTACGACGTCATGGAAATATGTATGTGTGCATTGTGTGTTTGCAATACATGCTTAATCAGCAACTACGTGCATGTGAATAAGTATTGTGAAATTCCGAATTAATAATTAGCATAGACCACGCACATACATTGACAAATCACCAGTTGTTTTATGCACGTGCGACATTGATTTAGTCATACGTGTATCGTAAAGGTCTGTCTAGTGAAGTGCCTGGTTAAATTAATTATTTTAACAGCGGCTCTTCACATTCGTGAACCCATACTGCTTTTGTTATGATGTTATTTTTACATGTTCCGTGTGATCATAAAGGCATCTACTTTGAAGAAATCTGACAAAGATATAAACACGTACGCGGTACATTAGTACTTCGATAAGACTTTCCATGTCATACACTAGTGTCATTCTTATCATTTCAGAGTAGCTGTGATTATTTAAATCAACATATTCAAAATGTGACTCAAAAGCGTTACTTAAGACCACACGTGATGCTAAGCATTTCTGTTAAAAACTATGCGGATTAGAGCTGTCACATGCATCTTCATTCATGTAGGACTTAAGAGGCCAATATAAGATATATAATGTCGGCTTCTGTAGAAGGAATGCATGAACGTTGTGTTCATCCCTATTAGAGCAACAACAAATGTTACTGTAATGTGGTATGATTAATCGAAAACACGTTCGCCATATGCACACAGACACGTATTCTTTATACAGAACATTGTTCGCATAAAAGTGGCAGTTAACTTGACATTAAAACGCAAAAAACGGAAAAATGTAAAATAACAATAATTAGGTTTGTTAGATTAAGGAAAAACTTAGGTGTTCAATGAATCAATCCGAAGTATAATTATCGATGTCTGATCACGAATGTTTAGTCAATGTTTTTATGTATTCCTTCCAATATGATTATTTGTAGATGGTTACCATTTACCCAGTTTCTATCTGGTTCTGCGTATGTGTGATAATGAAATATGCGAATACAATAAACATCAAACTAAACATAATGTAGCAAACGGTTTTTAATTGACTTTAATGAGGATATTTCCTTTAAGCATTTAAAAAAAGAAAACTCCATACTGTTTTGTTCGTGTGCAATGTTTCTTCTCTGTCAATGCTTACACAGCTGACGAATTATGAAACACATACGTGCGTTTTGTGAGTAACCATGAACGAGAACAATTAACGTTTTTACTGAGTAACCATGAACCAACACAATGTCTACGCGTACACATTGCTATCAAGTAGTATTGGCATTGGTGCGACTCGCAGTCATAATGTTTACACATTTGAAGACAGTGTATGCAACCAGGCAGGTTAGATCAACACAACTACACGTGTTGATTTCCATCCACGATGCCTTGTCTAGTGTGGCACTCAGCGTGGCACTCGGTGTGGCACTCAGCGTGGCACTCAGCGTGGCACTCTGTGTGCCAAGTCTTAGTGCACGTATGGAGAGACGAGCTAAACATTTCTTCCAACAAATATTAAATTCCGACTATAAATTTATTTTTCTCAACCGCCACATGAAATCAACCGTCTCCTCCCCCGACGCCCCAGCTAATACTTAGGAAATAGTGGCATGCGCATATGGATTACCCCCCACAATTCTCTTCTCCTTAATGTTATCTCCAGCAGGAGAATTTCCATCCTTGTAATTCTTTTAAAACTTCTGTATTTTTTTACAAAATTATTGTTTTCAAACATGATAAGGAACAGTTAATAATTATTGTTTTTTATATTCTTGCGGTGAATGTTTCATTCAAATTGGGGGGGGGCAAGTAATACATTAATTAATTAATTTAACCAGCACACTGCACGTCTGTTCTCGGATCTGGTTGTCCCTAGCGGACAACCAGACAACGAACGGCAGGCATTTCACATACTCTCCTACAGTGAAGCCACTCAGCGCCACTCAGAATATCACCACTTGACAATCAATTCAAAATGGACAGTTTTGGAGTGGTGGGCTGGGCAACTTTATCGTTGGCTATGACTTGTTACGTCATTGCAAATGAGCATAGTTTCAAACAAAAATTAACATTATTGAGTTCTTTACACATTTTCAGTACAGGTACTATTCACAACTGCATGCAATTGAAATTGAGCCATTCCTTGAGAACAATCAGGAGTTTACCAAATAAAATAAGACTGTGCAGAATCAGCACATCTAATGTAGTTTGGTGAAATGGTGGGTGGCGTCACTGGTGGGCAGAAGCAAATGCATACACGTATGTAATATGGCTATGCTGTCAGTGAAGAGGATATCATTAATGCTAGCGTTTCGTTCTAAAGTTGTGTTGACAATTTTGATTATCACGAGTGGGAGTGTGACAGTGGTATTTCTCGAGACAGCTACAACTGTCATTTATGACATATTTGTTTCAAACACAAGTTGCACGATGACAAGGATTAACAGCAATGAGAATTTATAAATAACTGAAAGAAACTTTCTTGGATTGGCCCATTTATATTACTGACTGTTATTTGTAATTAGGCAATGAATAAAGCCATCATAAGCAACAGCAACTTTGTGCTATGTATATGTAGCAGTTATTACGAGAAAACGTTATATCGTAACAGTAAACAATGCTATTTTGCGAGCAAAATACAAGTTCATTTGCTATGTGACAATACACAATTTTAATCGATGTTGCACACGATACTTTATGAAATATTTCCATCGCAATCACCCAATACAAGGCGCCATGTTGGTGCAATATATGCTCCATCTCTCGGGGTGTGGCAGCGGATTTCGATTAATGAGAGTATTTACACACAACTCAGTAAAAACAGTATTTAATGTATTGAATTGATGGTAATATCAAAACGTCATGTGCGGAAAGTGATATCCAAAATCCTTAAACAATCTGACAATTGTAGATTCACGCCGAGGAGGATTGGCTATTATTTTGATAAGACGACAGCAGAGGAATCCGTTGAACATCGATAGATAATTTGGGAAAGCAACTGTGAATAACAGCAACAACACGCCACAACATAAACAACTTCATGTGGCATTCCATGTTTAATACATGCACACAACTAATTTGAAATTGAGATACAGGCACAATATCAATTCCTAATTTACAAAAGTGTAATTGTGAGATTATGCAAAACAGTCTTATAAATACACATTCATTGTGTGGGGGCTCCTATGTACAACTGATAATCTGGCATAACTGTTGTAAAAGTTCAATTTAAACAACAGCCGATCGCCATGATTACATATTGAACAAACACTAACGGATCCACTTCCGTGACGTGGAAGACTCATTCAACGACTGTGAGGAGTTCGTTCTCGTAATAGCGTGTATAACTGCCGGTTATGAACGCATTATGCATTTAATCAGCGAATATGACAATACTATTCCAAAGGCCAATAAATATTCGAAATATAAAACACATTTGCAGCATGTGTGTTCCTTAGCTGCCATATGTTATTAGTAATTCTATATTGGACACGTGCAGGCTAAGCGATGAGGAAATGTACCAAGTCCACATATCCCCCCTGCCCCCATTACACCGATGGAGCCTTGTGACGTTCATTACGTTTACACTGTCGTCGTCTTGACACGCCTTACGTGTCTGTTGGTTCTGGTATTGGGGCCGCCTCGTGTTTCACTGGGTCGTGGAGACATTTATCAGCCAGTTGAATAACAAAATTGTTGCAGCATTTTTCAATGGCGGTGTCGAGCACTTTGTATCCGCAGCAGCATTCGTTCCACGTCTTCCGCTCGTACAGCTGGTCGACGCAACAGATGTGTGTCCCCATGTCGAAGTCCTGGCCGGCGCACTTCACCTTCGCATAGTTCTCTGGAATCCATGGAATATACCAATTTACTCAATTGAACAGAAGGCTTTGGTACCAGTGTATATACGAATTGCTAATGTAAATAAGAACAATGGCATATAATATTATACCATGCTGGAGAAGACATATTAAACATAGTTAAACTGAATACAAAAAAGGGCCGAGGTGTGGCATTACATTAACATAAATTATAGGATGCGTCAGTTTAGTGATAGCAAGAAATATCCAATATATATTAAGAATTTGCCGTGTCTAAGATGGATGAGTGGCTTAGTTGTAATAAAATAAGTATAATAGTGTTACAATACATATATCGAGAACGTGACAATTTGCCGTGTTTAAGATGGACGAGTGGCTTAGTTGTAATAAAATAACTATAATAGTGTTACAATACATATATCGAGAACGTGACAATTTGCCGTGTCTAAGATGGATGAGTGGCTTAGTTGTACTAAAATAACTATAATAGTGTTACAATACATATATCGAGAACGTGACAATTTGCCGTGTCTAAGATGGATGAGTGGCTTATTTGTAATAAAATAACTATAATAGTGTTACAATACATATATCGAGAACGTGACAATTTTCCATCGCTAAAGTGACAAGGCCTGCAAGGAAATGCAAGGTTTGCCCTATAATTAACTACGAAAAAAATATATCACCGACACAATAAAGGAATTCACAACGATTTGTATTAGTTAACTGAGTGAATGTTTTATGAGACAGTGCGCCACTTAATTTACTAATATATGTAATATCGCCGTTGGTTGAAACTAATATTCATATAGAGCGTGTTACTATTGTTCTATAAATATTTTCGAAAATCCACGATTTGGTGATGACACAAAACATACCAAAACATATATAAGACATATATAGAGAGATCACATTGTGGCAGTTATTGACAGACCAATTAATGTTTACCGTTGAAAGTGGATTACAACGGGCTTTTTTATCAGATGGTGTATTTGTATGTTAAATTCATTCATTCAATTTCCGGCAACAATTATACAAGAGCAAAAACTAACAAACCGCAAAGAATAACAGTGTTAACTTACATGAAGACGGTTAGCCAATGATAATCATGCGCTTTTAAACAGAATCGCTCAACAGAAACACTCAATATGCCACCACATTAGAAGTCGGCCCCATGTTGCATAAGCGCGTGTATGCCCTTTTTGTATTTACATTACATATACTTTAATTGGTGTAAATGCCATACCTTTGTCCCATAGAAAGAAGCCATCGACGAGGACACAGCCCGCCACCACCGTGCCTAGTGCCAGAAGTACGCCGACGTGCCTGGGAAACAAATAAACAACACTTTCAATACGTTCACGTTGTAACATAAACTGATATCAAAACGTATTTAGTGATTCGACACAACTCGCACACTAACCGCAATTCACAGACATGGCAAGTGAGAATCAACATAACTAATTACAGGAACAAGAATGTGGGTCAACTTAATGCTGTCAAAGGCAAACATTGTTTTAGAAGTAACTGAAAAAACAATACATATTTTCACCACCCGCCAACAAACCGGAATCGCACGCCTTTGACCAACAAGTCCAACAAGTATTGACAAACTAAATAATTATATGAACAAAGAATAGCAGTCTCAATTAAGCAATTCTGATAATATTCATCAAGACAGCTTTGGTAAAACATTGAAATGTTAAAGAAATGTAAACACTTACATGATGTCTTGCTTCGTATATCGCTGTTTGTAGTAGTGAAGGTATGTGTATATCGAATGAGACTAGCCAATGTTTGCTCATTCTGTGCGACATGCACAATATATAGTAATATTTTCTAAGTAGGAACGTGTCTTGTTCGACCTCTTGCTGATATTTACTTTAAGTATCGCTCGTGGTCTACAAATTTGTGGTATGCAATTTGGAGTGTCACGAGCGATTCTTTCTTAGAACGTCTTTGTCTGATCAATGGCTGTTCAGTTATACTGTCAGGCGTAGGTGGATTTTTTATACAATAATTATATGTTCATTGTTTGGGGCGTCATTCTATTTTATATTAATGAAACTGCTTTTATTGCAAACATTTGGTCCAAGTTTACATTTTACCACATATCGTTTTTGTGGATATGTATTTATTGCCCAGAGTTTAATAATGTTTTAAACGTTATACGATCTATTAACAATTATGACAATGACATTTTAATTGAAACACGTTTTTGTTAAAACACAATTGGTTCTCAATTACTGCGCAGAACAAAAAGCCATTGATACCGACCTCTGTCTCTGTCTCTGTCTATATATGTCACTCTCTGTCTTCTTTCTGTCTGTCTGTCTGCCTGTCTATCTGTCTCTCCCTTCCCTCCTCTCTCTCTCTCTCTCTCTCTCTTATATATATATATATATATATATATAATATATATATATATATATATATATATATATATATATATATATATATATATATATATATATATATATATATATATATATATATATATATATATATATATATATACATATAAATCTTTCTCTGTCTCTCTCTTTTATTTACTGATCAGACTTTGGTATTTTCTTAAAGGTTAAAAATCTAATAATATTTATATTAACATTTATGATGATGACGTTACATTGAAACACGTGTTTTGCTCAAATAAAATTAACTTGTTCTCAAATAATGCCTAAAACAACTTGCGAATGATAGTGACGTAGGCATGGGGCATATGTCTCTATCTGCATCTGTCTATGCGTCGGTATGTTTGTCTGTCTGTCTGGATGTCTGTCTGTATCTCTCTCTCTCTCTCTCTCTCTCTCTCTCTCTCTCTCTCTCTCTCTCTCTCTCTCTCTCTCTCTCTCTCTCTCTCTCTCTCTCTCTCTCTCTCTCTCTCTCTCGTTCACTCTATCTTTGCGCGTGCACAAATACACACACGTACGTACGCACGCACGTATTTTTTTAAGACACACATTATGCCGACGAGTCGCATCAATAATAATCCTACGTGAAAGAAATGTGTACTCATGGAGATTGCGCTTGTAACTCATGGCAAAAGCACATGTTACGAACGCCTAGAATGCATTTTCAGAATTAGTCAGCTGCGGAAGAAATGACAAGTAAACGTGTACACGGATATAACAGTGTTTTTGTTTCACAAAAATGCTTTCAGGAAATGCCTTATTAAAGTCAATTAAAACAGTGTATTACATTACGTTTAATTGCAATTAGTAGAATGTATCCAGTAATGGAGTAATGATGAAGCACAAAAAGAAGTTGAATGTTTATGCTTGATTCAAGTCATACATTACAACATTAACATAACGAGAAGCTAAATATGATGTGGATGCTATTGATTGTCCTGAGTTGATGTTTTCAACATTAAGGCATGTTGAATCTTGTATGATGGTTCAGCCGCTCCGACACACTAAGAATGGAATGCTTTTTATTCGACACAGTAGCAACTAATACCCACTACTTACCAAGGCGTACATAGAATTAGTAATGGTATTAATGGTGTCCGGCCACAACACTTAATAACTGTCAACGTGTTGGAACCAGAATGTTAACTCCATCATGCTTTATTTTTATAAGATGTATATGCTATTCCATTATGAGGAACGTTTACCTACGGGTGGTCAAACGTTTCAAACACCGTAAGTGCGTGCAATGCACAACAACATTTGACATTTGATAAAATAAATTCTTCCTAAATTTCTTGAACGGGGCAAATGCATTTCATAACTGATTTAATTATCAAGGTGTTTATATGCCTATCGTAAAACAACTTTAAAAAATAATTGTTAATTGTTAAAGAACGAATACGACTACTTTTATTTCAGGTATATAAACCCATATACAAGCAAGTATACATGCACATAAAATATAATTATGCATAAAATACAGTAACAAATAAAAACGGTATCCCGTAATTCCATAATCTGCACTGTTGGTATCAAAAAATGTTGTCCTTTGTTAATATTAAAAATATGACTCACATTACACGTTAATACGTCGTGAGAATATGTAAATGTGTATTGTGCATGTGCAACTCATTATGAGTCAGCAACAAATTACGTGTCTGATCATGATCAAACAATAACAGTCCACAGTGATTGGCAGTAGGCCTTTGTCAACATTTAAACATGTGAATCACATCAAATGTAGCAGAAATATGCATGTGTCTACAGTCTGTTTGCAATTCACGGTCAATCAGCATTAAACGTGTACGTGCGCATGTATTGTACTACTTGGAATTAGTAATTAATATAAACAAATACTGGGAGAGACATCGCGCATGGTTCTTACATAAAACAAACTAAATAAAACAGAAACTAATTGATTATTCAAATTGACGGTTTGTTCATTAATCAAACATACATTTATGATGTAACCTCACTTACAACCATATATTATATATATATATATATATATATATATATATATATATATATATATATATATATATATATATATATATATATATATATATATATATATATATATATATATATATATGTATATATGTATATGTATATATATGTATATATATGTGCATATATATATAATGAAATATATATATATATATATATATATATATATATATATATATATATATATATATATATATATATATATATATATATATATATATATATATATATATATATATATATATATATATGTATATATGTATATATATATATGTATATATATATATATATATATATATATGTATATGTATATATATATATATTTCATTATTGCATAACATAGACAGTGGTGGAACGTGGCGTATTATTGGCATCATATTCGTGAGCACTAGCCAATTATGATGTGTCATCGTGATAGAGCAAATCTAAACACAGAGATCGCAGACAACTTCAAATATCACGTGTCAGACACGGTTCCTTTGAGCGATGAGCAAACTGCATACCTGCACGAGGTCAGAGATGACACGTCTCTGAAAACAAAATTGACATATATAAAGAACGCCGATCGCACCAAATAACAAAGTAAGGTGATCTTAGATCTGCTGATACCTTAAGAGAAGAATCCGACTGCGGCATACCGAAGTAGACATAATGTAAGTGTTTGTTTATCGTTCAACACTTTGGAATATGTCGATGGTGACGTGGTTGGCTTTGCTAAATTACGTCGATTCGAGCGATAGCGTAATATAAAAGCAATATTTCGGTGAATACGATCAAATTATATATATATATTCCCTTTGTTATGTGTTATATGTTTTCCTAGATTGGCGAAGTAAGTGTATTACAGTCTCATAATACTCGATTTATTATTTGACCAGTCTGAATAAAAATTTGCGGTATTACATTGTTTTTTTGTAATTTGTTTTGCAATACACTGATACTTTCTGCAGATGAAAGATGATCAATAATTCGGTAATGTTTGCTATCAAATATATTTGAACCAATCAATAAAATGCAATATGTCTTTTCGATTCTCCAGGCATATCGGTACATTTCTGGTATTGGGCATGTTGGTTGCAAGCTTCATGTCCGTCGACGGATCTGTGCTGTGGGACATATGTAAGTATTTGATATAACTCATACGTATATCATTATAAATATCAAAAACAAAGTTGTATGTGTGCGTGTGTGTATGTATGTATGTATGTATGTATGTGTGTATGTATGTATGTATGTATGTATGAGATAGAGAGAACGAAACCGAGAGAGAGACAGACAGAAAGAGAGACAGAGAGACAGACAGACAGAAATAGAAAAAGAGATAATAATGGTTATATGTAGATATTAATGGTTATCTGTATATTAACAGAGAAAGGACAAAGAGAAAAAACAGAGATTGGTGGTTATCTGTATAAATTATTTGTATATATCATTGCTTATTTATTATTTTCAACAAATGCATAACACCTGGCTTCCTCATTCAGTAAACGGTGGCAAGGAACCTATCATGGGAAAGTGCGACGGCATGGAATTTGACTTCAGGAGAGAGCTGTGTTGCGTCGACCAGCTGTATCCACGGGAGACGGGGACCGAGAGCTGCTGTGGCTATAAGTTGCTTGACACCGTCGTAGAAAAATGTTGCCACGGATTTGTTATTGAGTTCCAAGACATATGTCACGCAAATCCGTTGCAATCCAACGAATCATAGATGTGCATCGAACGCTTGGGGGACATTATTGCAGTCAGAAATATAGTGAACATAATGTCAGACTCCTTCACTGTAAAACAGGAATGGAATATTATATGGAAGTGGTAAAGCTACAGCTTGGAAAGCAGCTATGTTAAACATATCGTTTATGCTTGGATGAACAACTGTTTCGTATTAGCTTACAAATGTATCCATCTATCTTTATATATATATATATATATATATATATATATATATATATATATATATATATATATATATATATATATATATATATATATATATATATATATATATATATATATATATATATATATATAATATATATATATATATATATATATATATATATATATATATATATATATATATATATATATATATATATATATATATAAATGTATGTATATAAATGTATGTATATAACAATTAAACGTAACTGTAAAATTAAGTGAGTGTTGTAAATAGTTCAATGTTGTGTCGTTGTAAATTGTGACTTTACATGTAACCTTAATTTCAAATGACATACATTGCTTTTGGATCAATGTTTTAGTACTACGTTCATTGGAACGGCTTCCAACAAGATTATATTGTAACAAGTATTCGCGGAAACAGTCTTAGTGAAAATGCATAATACCCTTTGGTGATTCTTTGAAATATAAATAAATAATCTACTTCATCAAATGCATTGAACGTTATCACTGTTTGACTTGTCCTGTATTTGTAATGTCTTGCGAATTGTCGCATTTGAATGTATAGGTACTTAAATAAACTTATGGATCTGTTGACTTACAATATATATTATGTTTTAAATTGTGCTCTGGTGTGTTTGTATTAAGCAAATAAACAGAATAATCCACAAATGTATGTCGTAGAGTGTTTACCTATGCCTAAGCTAACGATTCATATAATGGTTTCTCGTAATAAATGTTAAATGTACATAACCAAATGTTGCAGTTTGCGTACGATGATGTTATTCCTCACCTAATTACAAACAGTAATGTAACGGTAATGGCAGCAACATAAACGGGCCAATATATAAGTTTAAATTTTTCATTATTTATTATTTCTCAATGTCGTTTATCCTTGCCATCTTGCAACCAATGTTTTTAGAGACATAACATACTGATAGATAAACAGATCAATTAAAAGCACAATCACTCATAAACCACGGCAGTAGCGGTCTCTAGAGATATGTCACTGTCTGACTCGCACTTATGATCATCTAATTCGTCAACGCAATTTAAGAAGAAAACACTAGCAGTAACGACATCCTCTTCGCTGAAAGCAGCCATGCTAAATGGGTGTACGCATGTGTTCATGCGGGACAGTTGCACTGCAACCCAAATCCAGTACAGAGGAGCGACGGAGTTCGATCATTCCTGTCAACACAAACATGCGCCACTGTCAATATAGCACTTCAGGACGCACTGTTAAAGTATTCAATGTGTACACACGTGGCAAATTGAACTGTTTAGAAGTGTCGGGGTTTCCACGGAGAGGATCGACATTTAAATCCTCTTGCGGCAAGGACTAATGTAGAGGCTCGTCGCTCTGTAAGATGGACGGCCAATATTTTTTATTGACGAGTATAACCCGAGAATGTTTGTTATCAGTGACATACCTAGGATATCAAAAACGGGAGGCCGAAGGTTATATAAGAAAAAAATCATCAAATTGTATCATGGCCCAAACACCGCCCCTAAATAGGTCACTGTTTGTCCTATCGCTAAATACGACAGGCTGTATGATGATAATTAAGAAACGTTTTTCATATGTCCATAGAGGGGTCGTTTACTTAGCTCCGAAGGTGTCCGAGTAATCCCGTCTATAAGCAAGGCCAACTCCGGCGTCTCAGCTAACGAACAGATGAAATATCCCTCAATGATTTGCCAGATCGTGTCGTGTGATACGATTTGATTGCAAATATTGGCTGCTGCGTTCAAATACCGTGCTCTGCGCTAAGTGTGTTTACATCGAAGCAATCGCGAATTCTCTCGGCATTTTCTAGTCATATCTGTATAAAATCGACACCATGCCGTATATAAACCGTCACGGAAGTGTATTTAGGTTTTATTTATAAGAAGCACAAAATATGCACGGCTTAATTAGCATGTTGTGCGAAGAAACGAAAGGCAAAATGTAATTTTATTTCTCAAACCGAAATTTATATGCGTTTAAACAACACTAAAATATATTCTATGTTTATTCCTCAATGCATAAAGGATGAATAATAGTATGAAAACAGTTCCAAGCCGAACTAAGCATGATTCGCGCCCGCTATAACATATGCCTATGCCTTTTATTTGGATACAAGTACACTTTTTAGTATAAAAAAAGGTGATATAGTTTTCTTTATAATGATATAAAATTTATCAAAGGTGTGCGTTTATTTGGCAGATGAACTTCAGTTGCAGCTTCGATCAGTTCCCGTAGTTTCGCCACTAGGCTATAGCTATACAGCAAATCAAACATTTGCACCGGGAAACGAGTATAAGGGTGTCGTCATGATTTCTTTCTGACCAATTAATTTGTTTTGTGTTACATCTAAATATATTAAAAAGTGCGGAAAGTACATGTTGTGATATTATATGGTGCCTGGTAGGAAATAGCGGACACAACAGAAACTGTCAAACTCCCCACCAATGGCGCCACTCACCGTTTCACGAACTTAAATTTAATGTGCAGATTGTGTAATTTTTTTATTTATTTAGCAAACTCCTATTTGTTGTAAAGAAATCGCTAATTTTCAGTTCCACACAGTTGTGGATACTGTCTGTATTGAAAATGTGTCTACAAACACAATAAGGTTCGTTTTTATTTTAAACTATGTTACGCACTCAAGTGCACATTTAAAATGACATAACAAATCATAAATAACAATGACGTTTCCCAGCCCACCAATCCATTACAATACACAACTGTCCATTTTTTATAAGCAAATTGTGACAGTGATGATATGCTGGTGGCGCCACTGTTGGGGAGTGTGAGAAACCGCCTACTAATCGTTGTCTGATCGTCCGCTAGGCGCAACGAGACCAGTATACCAGACGTGCAGTTTGCAGATTAAATACATTAAGTAATTGCACGATTTGTATTAAGGCGAAACATCCACAACAAATTTAGCATAACAAGCAACACTTATTAACTGCACCTCACCGTGTTTAAAACAATATTTTATAACAAAATGCACCAGTTCCAAATTAAAGATTTAGGAGGATGGAAATTATCCTGCTGGAGATGACATCAAGGAGTTCACACGGAACATTCAAAGAGGAGATTACTTTAAAAGAAGCAGAATATGTAATAAAATTAGCAAAACAGACCTCCTTCCTAAAGTAAGACACTCTGCTCATCTGGAAATAATAATAATAAGAATAATAATGAACCTTTTTTTATCCACGTTAAACCTTATAAAATGTACATTCCTAAGGGTCGTGATTTAAAAATAAATAACTACTGTGTGTGTGTGTGTGTGTGTGTGTGTGTGTGTGTGTGTGTGTGTGTGTGTGTGTGTGTGTGTGTGTGTGTGTGTGTGTGTGTGTGTGTGTGTGTGTGTGTGTGTGTGTGTGTGTGTGTGTGTGTGTGTGTGTGTGTGTGTGTGTGTGTGTGTGTGTGTGTGTGTGTGTGTGTGTGTGTGTGTGTGTGTGTGTGTGTGTGTGTGTGTGTGTGTGTGTGTGTGTGTGTGTGTGTGTGTGTGTGTGTGTGTGTGTGTGTGTGTGTGTGTGTGTGTGTGTGTGTGTGTGTGTGTGTGTGTGTGTGTGTGTGTGTGTGTGTGTGTGTGTGTGTGTGTGTGTGTGTGTGTGTGTGTGTGTGTGTGTGTGTGTGTGAATAGGGTAGAGCCTAAAACACACTAAATAATATTCATTTAAAATAAAAAATCAGATAAGTCGAGTAGAAGGTAAACAACTTATTTTGGAAAAACGTCGATGATTAAAATGCATAAAAACAAAAGGTTACCCAAAAGTCAAGTAAAAATTGTTTATGATGTTTATGCTCCTTTAAAAGCATGTATAGAACTGCATTGTTTAGTGCTAGGTTAAGATTATTCCATATCTTCCGACCAGTAACGGTAATTGAAGTCTTGAATATTTCTTGCTTGTGGTATGTACAGGTCTCTTTTTGTGAGACAGAGTGCTTCGATTAGAGACACTTGAGTCTGGCTGAAACATCTCACACATGTATTATGGGACGAGTCATTTTACTGACTTTTAAACAAGTTGTGCTTGTCTCTACTTTACACAAACTGGTAATGGTAGCCAATATAATTACTTCATGAGTTGGGCACTTTCTGCTCTGTATTCAGAGCCTGTGATGATTCTGGCAGCACGTTTCTGTAGTTTTGCGAATACGCTCTGATGACGGTGCACTGCCCCAGATTGTGCTGCAGTGATCCATGTGTTTTAGAATATAGCAGTTATAAAATGTTTTCCTTGTTTGAAGCGGGAAGTATTTCTTTATTCGGCTGAGAAGTGCGAGGTAGCGAACAATCATGCGGTGTATATTTTGCACGTGTTGCTTCCATGTAAGGAAACGATCTATTTTGAACAAGAGTAGTGTTTCACTCTGTACAAGTTGCAACTTATCTCCCGTGATCCATACATCGGGATCACCTACGTCAAGGTACAGCCATTTTTGTGGAGTTGTAATAATTGTGATTTTTGTTTTCTCCCCATTGATGACCATTCTGTTTACGTCACACCAATCAGATGTTTCATCAAGATCGTTGTTTAGGCTTGATTGACTGAATGGACTTTTCTGTAGCAGTGATAGTGGAGTCGTCAGCGTACATGTCCACAGCGATGTTTGTTGTAGTGTTCAAGTACATGTTTTCCATGACAACATTGAAGAAGAGTGGTCCCATAATAGAGCCTTGAGGACCGCTTGTTTTGACATCAGACAGGTTAGACACTGTTTCCTTAAATTGAACCTATCGGCGGTTGAGGACATGTAGATGGCCATCTTTTTTCACTTCAGGTCTGAAGCCATTCTATTCGTTATGTTGGCTTTCTTCAAGCAGTGTTTCTATTATTGCTTTCCCATTTTCATATGCTTTGTTGCGTCCTTCGTAGAAGGGTGGGACACTACTTGATTTTCTATTATAGTTTTCGTCATGTGTCCAATCTGTTTGGTTACTACACATAATTTTCTTTCGGTGATCTACTAATTGACATATGTTTTGTTTGTATGTTTCCTCTTCCTATCTTTTATTGATGTGTCCTCTTTTGGACTAGGTGAGCAGTGAAATACAATGCGCATCAATATCATATTTAAGAAGAAGAAGAAAGCAACATAGATACAGGGGAAATTAAATCAGGAAGCACAACGACATAAAATGAAAACAAATGTAGACATGTGTGGAAGATCGTCCAGCAGTGGGTAGTAATAAGCTGAGCAGAACAGAATATAACTATTATTATCGTGTTGCCGTCTTGTGATAACATATTTAGAACATACGTTATCATTTTATATTTAGACAAATATTCTTGGAAAAGGTGTAACTGTGAGATTATGCAAAACAGTCTTATAAATGCACATTCTTATTGTGGGTGCTCCTATGTACAAATTAGAATAAGATATAAATGTTATTTTCAATAAAAACCATCGTCATAATTACATATGGACCAAATACTAACAGATCCGCTCCCATGACGTTGAAGACACGTTTCCCGGCTGTGAATAGTTCGTTCTTGTAATTGCGCTTAAATATACCGGCAACGAACGCATTATGCATTTATTCAGCTAAAGTATTCCAAGGGTCAATCAATATTCCACACGTAGAACACGTTTGTCCTCATAACAACACCACCATTACAACGAAGGAGCCTAGTATCGTTCATTACGTTTGCACTATTGTCGTTTTAACACCTCTTACGTGTCTGCGGGTGCTGGTGCTGGTGCTGGTGCTGGTGCTGGTGCTGGTGCTGGTGCTGGTGCTGGTGCTGGTGCTGGTGCT